>JAMKCH010015102.1:0-71381 GCA_023653785.1 Ophioderma brevispina | reverse complement strand
TACTGTCTGTCTGCTAACTCCTTCAAACTTGCTCTTAACAATCTTTCAGGTACTACAAGCAAACATGGGGGGGGACAGCATTGCGTATAACCTCACCCAGGTTGAATTCAACAAGTGTAACGATGATCAATCCGAAGACAGAAAACTTGACGTTTAAAAAATTCCCGAATACTTGGTAATTATAACCTGCACATGAGTTGCCTTAATTAGTAGCTCCTAGTGCATATTCATTTTTACTTTGTACTCTGATTTGAACTTCCAAAAAACTGGACCCACCATTACAAACCCAGAGCAACAAGTTGCAGTTGATATCCTCATTGATCAGAGTCGGTCTGAAATACCAAAATCCCCGTTCATTAGCTTTAACAATAAAGCTAGTAGCACTTTTAGTTGCTTTTATTTATAGCCTAATCCCACTAGCCAAGTGACAAAAATGTGTATCCCACATGCTTTTGCAATCTCCTGGATATTCTTTACTTGAAGTCAACAAAAGACTGGAATGGTAACAGTGCATGTGCTTATATAGACAGTTGTCTGCATGCTTTGGTTGGGTGAATTTAACTAGAGAGGCGTACAATAAGGTCTTAAAAAACGATGATTTGCTTATGAGATTAACTGGTATTCACAACATTCAACCTTTATGCAAAAAGGGGTGCTTGTCACTGGACTTGTTGCTGGGTTGTAAAAAGTGGTCACAAAATGACTCTAAAGCAATAACAGCACATTTTTAGCTTAATATATAGGCTATTTGTCATAAGTAGCAAAATTAGGCGTAGGAAACCCAATTTTCTCTCATAAACTAGTCTCGCATGTCTTGTCCAATTCTTTGGAAACTCGCAGGTAGGCAACGTAATGACATTCTTTGAAAAGGTATGTAGTGGATTTTGAAAATTATGAGTAGATGTGCGTTTTGGGGCATTTGTTCGGCCCTTTGTATTTTGGATGTGAATTGTGTGGTAGGCAAAGATTATGCGAAGGGTCGTTGTCCTACAATGTAGGCCAGCCACATGCTGAAAGTTGAAAGTCATTGCATTATGAATGCTGGCCTAGAGAGGCAATGCATTTGCAGCATAGTCTGATAACCACTTAGCAGTAATCTAGCAGGATGACAGTTATGTTATCAACTTCAATTAGCACTCTCACCAGTTGGGATTGTCCTTGATTGACAATCAGGGTTAGCTCTATAGGAATATACAATTTTGCGTTTTCCACTACCATACTTGGTTCATTTTCAACTTTATGCTTTCAGTTGCAGTGGTTATAGTTCAATTCATTTTCATATCTTAGGGATCTAGTTGTGGGTGGGGGGGGAAAGATATTTGCGAACAATACTTTTGTCAGAAAACATTTCCATCAACCAAACATTCACAGAAAACATATTTGTTGTTGAAACATTACATAACAAAATATGATACTGGGTATAAGTATTTGTCCACAAATAAAACTATGATCAGGCCCTTAGGCCTTTTCCGCCCCGAAGGGTTACGGTGAAGTTTGTGATTGTTTTCCCACCAATATTTTCCCCAGTGTCTAAGTTCCGTGTGCCCCTTGTACCATGTGTACTTTACACACATTCCCAGTGGCTCCTGGAGATAGTGCTGAGTTATGGAAGTCATCATTCACCAAGGCAATGTTCGTGATATGGTTCAAAAGAGCACTATAATAACAGTAATATGCCTGATCTTTAAACCTTTTCTTCTCTGCACTGTGTTAACATGAAACAGCCCAAATTCCCTCACTAACCAATCATAAGTGGCTTAGAACAAGAGGAGTGTATTAGCCATCCCACAATGCATTCAGTTTTTATTCATTTCACCTCAATAATCTCATGTGATCCCGGCAGGTGAGCCCACAAAAATCCCATTTTTAATACATAAAAAACTGGACTTTTACACCCATTCCTGCACACAAAGCACTAGTACTTATAAATTTTTAATCATGAAAGGTTTTTGTGCTCCTTAAACTTCTTAACAGCCCTAAAATTACTGACATGTGTTAGTAAAGAATCATTTATAGGACAACATTGCAATGTATTATGGGATTAGTTCAAAACACCCTCTGCTACTATGAAGCAAGGCTAAATGCAACCATTCTGTATTATTCTTGGGCACTTGCATGATTATATCTAACCTTGTAGCTGGTCACTATTATGAATGTGAAAAATGTTTTGCCTTTTTTCAATATTTTTATGGGTTTGTTTTAAAAGGGTATATTAAAAAACCTAGTTGGTATTATAAGTGGGGTAAAATTAGACCATGTGAAGTGTCAATGCGTGAATCGGTTGGTATATTAGTGCGTTAATTGATGGGTATTAGTTAATTTTGCTAATAAAGTTGACCATTCTACATACTGTTTCAAACACCACCAGTCCAGTAATAGGTGACAGTTGAACAAAAAACACAGGTGATGCCCTTGGTCCGGTACATACACCACAGGATCAACAAAGGTTGGACATGGGACTTCAGAAATTAATACTTTAGGGCGGTGATATAGAACCATTGCCAGCAGACAGGTTACTCTTTGAAGTGTTAATAAAAAGAAAACAAGTAACAGATTTTGAACAGAGAAATAAACGAAGATTAAAGGAATAGATTACATCAGCATCTAAAGTACTTTATAATCAATCACATTTTAGAGGAAAATGTATCTGTATTCTATTGAGAGCTGATTATTAACGATGATCAAAAGATATGGGGCTGGTTTATTATTTCCCGTTCTTTAGCAGCATTGTTGAAAAAATAAGTAGGAGGCTATTATTATAACTGCAAAATGATTACTTCAAAGCTACTACCTGAAAGATCTGTCTCAAACAATTCAATGGAGATATGTATGCCTACTCACACACAAGGCACATACAATTTTAAAGTATAAAGGCAGGGCCACTCACAAATCAATGAAAATTAATGTGGTTGAATGTGTTGCGTTCATGGGATTATGACTTTCAATTAATACCAAAAAGTAGTAACCTAATTAAGTTAGCTTTGGAAAAAGCTAAATGAATAACAATAATTGTTGGCCTAATTGAAAGAGAATTTTATGTAAATTAAAAGCAATGGAGGGAGGATGTGAAAAACAATGGCATCATAAACATGGAACTTAGTAACTATGTATGAGTATGTATGATCGTAAAATTTCAAAGCGGTATTTTAGGTATAGACATTGAATTCTCGCATACCCATGTTAAGTGTTTCAGGTATCCAAAAATAACACGCCAATTCCAAGGCCGAATCAGAGATTTTGAAATATAACTTTTTGTGTGTGTATTAAGTCGAGCTAAATTCTTAGGGCAGATTGGCATTTTTAAAGGCTCTTCTTGTTTGAACTATGCTGCAGGTATTTAACTTTCCAATACAGTGACAAATGAAGAAATGGATTTACGTGATTTTATTCCTTTTCACTTTGGAAACATTGTTTTCTATGAATGTCATGAGTTGTGTAAGTTGGTATGAATGTATGTGTCTATGTGTGGGTCTGCTGCAACTTTGAACATGGTGTGTGCATGTGCGGGTTTGTGAAATAAAATTAATGTATAAGAATTGACAAATGTAACAAATCTATTTTCTGAATTGCTTAATTTTTTTTACCCGAGTCATAAACAAAAATGTATTAATATGCCATTTTCTATTATTAAATAATATATAAAGGTCTTAAAGGATGTTGTTTTTGTCTTTGAATTGCATCATATTATAGGCTACTTCATCATTGAGCTATGGTTTGAAGAGGGCCCCCCAATTTTTCAAATGTTTTGGGTTTTTTGCACCGATGTGTTGGTAATTGTCTCTGTAAACTATACATGTGAGTGGTATTGCTAAAAATGCGTATTTGTCATAAAAGAAGTGCTTTAGAATTAGAATCGCGGGGCATCCCTGATTGTAATTAATGGAGGGCCTAGAAAACATGTCTGTCTGATCGTTTGCAATAGTGCCAACATACGAATAATGACCCTCTAACTTACACAGAAATTACAACACAGCCCAAATACAAACATGTGCGCAAACATAAAAACAACAACAAAACTGGAATCAACTGAATATTTGGAAATGAACTTCTTCGGTTCCATTGTGTTATCCGGTCACCTCAGTTCGCAACCTTGGTATTCATTTTGCAATAACATATCTATGAGAAACCACCAATTGAACTGTCTCGCACTCTGAAACTTCCAGATACTGCAAATAGCCGTCTAAGACGATATCTTGATGTGGACTCTGTAATCATATAGCTCGATCATATCGTTCTGTCGCGTCTTGATTATGGCAAAACTCCCTCTTGGCGGCATTCCTGACTCATCTCTCAATAAATTGCAACGCATCCAGAACAAGGTCGTTCGTTTAATATTCGGTTTAAGTCGTTGTGACCATATCTCACCTTACCTTCATGATCTTCATTGGCTGCCATGTCAGAAACGTGTTAATTTCAAAACTTCTCGTCAAATGTAACAATTGTTGTCTCAATTCTGCTACAGTCTACATCTGTAATGATATTAACTTGTACCATCTACTCTTTTTCGTAATCTTCGCTCCCTGCAAGATTCCACCCGGTGTGAAGATACCAGAGGAATCTCAATCTGTTGGTGACAAAGCTTTCTCGGGTATGCCCCCGGCTATGAAGTGAGATTCCCCTTCAAATTAGGGAAGCTCTACGTTACCCTATTTGAAAAAGCTGCTCAAAACAATTGTATCCTTCTAGTTTTGTTTTCATTATATTGTAAAGCGGCCTCAGAGATTATAATAGGCGCTATTATAAATCTTGATTATGTAGTATGTATAGATGTATGGATGTATTATGTAGGTATATATGTATGTATGTTGGTATGTATGTATGTATGTATGGATTGTATGTATGTATGTATAGTAAACCAAAATATATAAAACAAAATGATGGTGCTAGGATCACAAATGTACCTTTAATACACAAAAAAAATTGTATTTCAAAATCTTTGAGACAGCTTTTAACTTCCCACAAATAATTTCAAACCCAATGAAGAACTGTTATGTTGGATCGTCAGGCCTATTGACCGTATACAGTAGTGATTTACAGCAGAGGGCCAACATGGTATCAAATCTTAGCGCAACATAGCACTTGAGCAATACATATGCTTGGGGTTCTTATGACCAACTTCAGAATATAATGCAACCACACAACCACCAAATTAGGCCGTGATACGTGAATGTGAATATGCCAAACAAAAATTACCTATTCCATTTTAGAGGTTGTGCCACAGCCAAAACAAAATGGCAATGCATATGAAATAACTTAACAAACATATGAGTATCGCATAAATTGATATGCATTGCCGTTATTTTGATTAAGTCAAATGATTAGGTGAGAAGATTGCAAGTATGTGCGTCCAAATAACGATGTTAAGTATCCAGCCCTTAGACAAGACAAGTGCTGAGGATCTGGGGGGAAATTCTTTGGCGACCCCTTAATACAACGTTCGGGATGCAAACTGCCTACTGTCTTTTGTGCTAACAAGGTTGGGGTTCGGATTTAAAGAAAGGTCCAGACGACTTTGTTTATTTGAATGGAGCCTAGGCGTAAGGTCCCAGGAATGAGATGTTAAACAGACTCCATCTTTGTGGACCCATCCATTGCAAGAATAAACAGGCCCGAAAAAAGAAATAACTTACCAGTGACATCATTGGTGGATGAAACTATTGATTATCAGTCAGTGTCATGAATAGATTCACACCAGTCACTGGAATTTATATTATTCTCTGAAAAGCAATGGTTGCCACAAATTGTCAGCACCAACCACAAAGATTTGAATGATGTAGTGTGTTCTTTTCACGCTTATTCTAATCTGATTGGTGATGATTCTTGGTGCGTCTCTTTGACACAAACCACATCAATTCTCTTTGCATTTCCTGGGACTAAAAAATTTAAAGGTTTATCAGTAGCTTGATATAAATGTGAGTGCGATCTGGGGAAAACCCGCCACATGGAGGGGAATTTATATTTTGAGTTTTTACTATCCACTGCAGAGTTTGCAATATTAAAAGTTCTCCAAAACTGGTACTTCTTTCTTGATACCAAAATATATAAAAAGTTATTGCCTTATTCAATCTGACAAAAAAATAAAGTACAATATAACAGATTTAAGCTATTTCTTTTATTTTCAAAGCTGTCCTGTGCGACATTGTGTCGGGTTTCCCAAGATCACATCACATAAATGTGAGAGTGCTGATCTGGGAGCTTTATTGCCGTTCTGTTGAAATACATGCAATTTGAAAAACTTCCCAGAAACAGTTGGTTTTTGGAAAATTTTCCTTTTCTCATTTATGTGGTAATTGAAAACTCCACCTTACTTTTGCTGTCGATTTTGACTTTTTTTGGTAAAATTTTATCGAAATGGTTGGTACGCATAGCGTAAAGGGACAGGAGTTTTTTGAGGATTACAAAAGTTCTCTCACTGTACACCTGAGATGTTGAAAGAACCCTATTACCGGAACATTTGAATAGTTTATTGGGCCAAACAAGTAAAAGAAAAGCCAAAACACTATGTTTTGAACTCTCTGCCTATCGGAATAGTCACCATAGACAAAGCATGCTTATTTTCTGTCTTTCATTGCTAAAAGAAAATGCAAAATCTATTACCCATAGTGAAGGCATTATAGGCTCTATCACTTCAGGTGCTTGTGATCTAATAACATGGTAAGCATGCCAATATACAAAAAACCTTTTTGGGGGGTTTTTTCAAAATAATTGGGGATGCTTCTTTCTGAAAAGTCCTTGAGTCTCTTTAAGCACTAGTTCACCTAGGGCTTTCCTAAAATCATTGAACATGAAACAGAACAATTTGGCGATGACATCTGGCCTAGCTGAGTCTGCTTCACTCTTATGAGCAGGATGCTCTACATTTATCAAACTCGTTGAGTCTTATCTCAAAGCTTGTGAGTTTCAAATAATCGAGGCACAATTCAAGATGTTGTGGAGGCATTTTTAGTAGGCTTACTTTAGCAAAAGGAAATTGTATAGGTGCCCTTTTTAAGTAAAAAAATTGGGTCAGTTAGTTAGTTATTTTTAGAGGTGTGGGTTGTGCAAGACTGTTAAAAATAAGTGATTAATTCAATTGTATATTTGATATAAGAATTTCTGCCAAAGAAATAAGAATAAAATTAGGTTCTGAAAAATCCTTTGGCAGTTCTTGCAATTTTTGAGTATGACAATTATTTTTTTGCCATGATTATTCAATCAATGAAGGCGTATTCTCCAGCAAGATGTATCAGTGAAAGGTGGTGTTCCGATCGTCTTTGGGACCCCCCTGAGTTACCGGAAGTAAGTAGTATCGATTTGTATCAGATGACAGGCCGTATTTTCTCATTGTCGTCCTGAAATTTGAGACCTTCGAATCCATTTAATCCTAAGATATAAACAAAAAACTGCAGTTTAGTAGTGGTTAACACACATATTTAGACAACAGTATTGATAGGGGCTTGCAACGAGTGCATTATGCGTCTACCATCCAAACCGAAAGCTTTGTTTTCCCCCGCGTACTTGATGTGGTGATGTGCAAGTGCCAGGCTCTCATATCAAGTAGAGGGAGAACACAATCACATAAATCAGAAAACCCACCTTTAAAGGTTTGCAAAAAGAGATGCTCCAAAATTTTGCTCATAATCTAGTAATTTCATCTAGATTAGGCACTCAATAGATTTTTACCTTGTATTGGCTACAGAAATGTCTTAAAAGAGAGAAGAAACACACAATTTGATCTTGTTTTAAAAATTAAAAAAAGATAAAATTATTAAAAACATAGATGAAATTGTAATTTGTCTATACGAATTGAGAAAATGTCACAATTTTGTACCAAAGAACATTTCTCAGTTTCATTCTTTCAGATGGAATATTTTGATGGACGCTGGTTACCTCAGGGCAAAAAAATCAGTTCTTTAAATTTTTTAGCGGACACCTGATATGTGAATCCTTCATTGCCACCTTAACAGCATGGGGCATTTCCAGAGGTGCAGAGTACATTTTTCAGAGACTTTGAGGCCTCAAGAAACTTCCTTAATTATTCAGGCATTTTGATTTTGTGTCACCTGAAGGAATGTTATGGAGGCGCATACAATCAAATATTCGGGTGATCGTACGTGCATCCATATGCTTGGGTAACCTTGTGGGCCGCCAGCTTTAGCTGGAGGACCAATTAGCAATCCTTTGTGCGCGTGTATGTGTGTATGTGTGTGTGTTGTGTCACTAAATGTTAATTTTTAAAAAATTGACGCAATTGAAAAGTTGAAGTTTCAATTGGAACCAAACTTAGGTCATAGTGCACCCATGGATCCCGCATATGTTGAGCGAGGTCAAAGGTCATGTGCCAAGGTTCAAAGGTCATGGGGCAGCCCACAGCTTATAATCTTAATATAGCGGAGAGCGAAAGCCGAGCAACGCGAAATTCTAGTTTAAATGCTTTGCAGGGGCTAAATGTATGCCCGATTTAATCATTTATGTGTGTATGAATCCAAGTGTGGGAGAATATGGATCCAAAAATAATGATTAAAATCGGATGATTTTCGCCTAATATGTTTGGTATTGTTATGAGTTTTAAATTTGGGCGCAATATTTGTGCAACTCATACAAACTAATAAATTTGGGCTTAACTAATCCATTTTACCATTCTGGTAGGATGATATAGATTGAGGTGCCGACAATATCCTGTGTAGTTTTTGGCTGCATTATTGCATATTCATGAATTTTTAATTAGCTTATTTGAAATTTTTCAGACATTTTGGTTAACCTTTATAAAAATGTTCTGGCTGGCTAAACGCTACGCTTTAATTTACTTTCAGCAGTGGTATGGTAATAGGTGACGGTGCCACAATATCGTGTTGCTTTTTTTGCTGTATTATTTGATATTTATGAAATTTAATAGCTAATTTGCCATACTTGTCAGCAATTTGTTAACATTTTAAAAATGTTTTCTTTTTTTAATTAATATTCTCAGTGAGGGACTTAAAGATTCGAGGGTGACCAAAGTGAGAGGTGGGCCCACAATAGGTGTGAGTTTGTGCATTAATTATTGAATTTTAATTAGCTACTTTGCATATTTCAGGGATATTTAACGTTTTTAAATGCATTAAAAGCGAAGGAGGGATTGTGAACCAGGCGACACTAAGTGGTTCGAGAACTGCCTTTTTTGATTGAAATATCTCTGGTTAGAAGTACAAGGCCGGAAATTAATTCCAATCTGCATTTCTGGTGACATGACAAGTCACAAAAACACCTCCATTTGGAGGTAGCACAGCATAGACCTTTTGATTTACTTGTGTTTTAGTAAGGAATTGCTTCTTTAGTGCACATAAAGTGAAGGAGGAGATTTTTTTTATTTTTTTTATTTTTTTTCTCTCAAATTTCACCTAATCAGTTGTAGACCACCTACCGAGAAACGTTTTGAAGGTTATGGACAAACAGGGCCAAAAGAAAACCGCAAACCTTGTTTTGAACTTGCAATTGCCTGCTATCGTAATCTTCCCATAGAAAAACATGAATTGACTTTTGTCGTGCACAACAGAAATACTAAATCATATCCTTATTACATAAAGTGGCGTATCGGCTTATTCACTTTCAGGTGTGATCTAAAAATTGGTAAGCATTCCAAAGATGTAAAAAAACCGGGGTTCAGAAAAAATAGGGGCGATTCTTCTTGAAATCTCCTCACGTCTCTTTAAAGAGGTCCACATCTCTCAACAAACTAATGGGGTTTTTCACCATTTCCACTTCTGCTAGACTCAATTACAAATTAATATTTTACCTCTGCAGGTGGCGATTCCCTTCTTAGTCACCTGAAGGGAGAATCAACTCATATTGGCAATTTCTTTGGTGCCAAGAGTAATGGTCAGCTACAGCAATACTGACAAAAGCAAATGCAGGTCTTCTGTGGTGAGTGCTTCTTGGGTGTAAAGCAAAGGAATATGGAGAAGCCAAAAGACAAAATACCGACTCACGTTTGCTGGGAAGAAAGTAGTATATTCCAAAGGAGGGTACTGTGTATGGTATTAAAATAAGGATTACATATGTTTATCACTGTTAGTATGAAAGATCACAACAATTATCAGTGTTTTACTCAGTTTTATTGCTTTTAAAGAAAGTTATAGTATTTTTATTTTCCCCATCACAAAACAAGGTTTAAACCGCCAAAAGTCTGGTCCAAAGCCCAGAGCCTTCAGAACAACACTAATCTAATTAGACAAGAGATACTGCATAGGTGAATTTTCCCTACTAAGTCACCTCACAGAGGGAGATATATCAGGAGTGCTTATCTTAAAACGAATAAAACTAGGCTCCGAAGGTGACAGCGCTTGTGTTCTGCCAATGAACTATTCCTTTTTTAAAATCTCTGATAGTAGTATTAATATTGCTTTAAAGAGACATGAGGAGATTTCCAGAAAGAAGCGCCCCCAATTTTTGTCGAACCCCGGTTTTTTAAATATTTGGAATGCTTACCAATATAATAGATCACACCTGAAGTGAATAAGCCGAATACGCCGTCTTTATGTAATAAGATGATTTAGTAGTTTCTGTCGTGCACGACAGAAAGTCAAAGCATGGTTTTCTATGGGGAACGATTACGATAGTAGGCAAGTTCAAAACAAGGTTTGCGATTTTCTTTTGCACCTGTTTGTCCAATAAACCTTAGAAACGTTCTCGGTAGGTGGGCTACAATTGATCCAGTGAAATTTGAGGAAATTTGTATCCTAAAAAAATCTCCTCCTGTCACTTTAAATTGAACCCATTAAAGGTACTATCAGTGATTTGCATGTTTGTATCAAGTTTAAGACCAAAAGCAACCTAATTAGGACAAAATTGGATGTTTTAGTAATTACTGTCCATACGGACACTTAGTACAACACATAATTCAATGGAGATTCATATCTTCAAACAATGCTGTTTTCTTCCTTTTCTATCGATTTTTCACTTGGCAAAAATAACTTAGAATTCTACAGACTTATTCTTCACTTTCTAGCTATTCAGGGAAATTTAAAATATTTTGACCCTTTCGTGTGGATCACTGAAAGTGTCTTTAATACAAATATTTGAAATACACAATTTTACCAATAAGCTTATTATGAAGAACCATTTGAGCACGACTGTAGTATGCTTCATGAGGACATGCCTGCTATTTATGCTAATTAGTCTTGAGGTTAAAATAGTGAACTTAAAGCCAGTTTTTGGATAAGACATGTGAACAGCAAAAGCTGATGTAATGGGGCAGGGGTATGATTGGGTTTGGGGACAAATCCTAAAGGTAATGAAAAGTCCTGAAAAGCATGTAATTGGGAAATTGGGGTTGGGCCGAAATACAACAAAAATCCGGGGGGTGGCGTGGGAAAACTTAACATTGCAGAAATTGGGGCAACAAAAATTCTGACAATCATTTTCCCTGAATGGCATCAAAGGACTTGACCAATATCATCACATAGAGATTTGGTTTTGTGGTACTGGTAAACAGAAGATTCGTCACTTTGTTTTCAATAGCCAGAAGAGCTGTAAAATGCCTTCTAAGTTACACTCCTCTGTCCAGCTGAAGTATGAAGTATCGAGATGGGCGTATAATTGTACGGCAACTGAAGACGGCCTGGTATACGCCCACGGCCGTCACGTCATCTTCAGCCAAGACAAAGTATAGCAAGGTTGCTCTAGGTGTTTTTAGTACAAGCACCATGCACGGGATTGGAATTTGAATGTGTGCACTAAATCCACATCCACTGCAAGGTAAGTGGTTTGGAGAGCTAATGATCAATCAACACTAGCGTGCTCAAACTTAGTACCTGAAGATTGACATTTTTGTCCCAAGAGGGTCACCTTTGGGAATGCTTATCTCACCTGAACAGGTAGCACATCCATTCCTGTCCATAAACCTTGGCCGGTAGTACCAATAGGCAGACTTTGGTGTTTTTGACCAGTCCTGCAAGGTCTTTTGCTGCAATTTTTTGAGGTCAAACTATCATTACATACTTTAGTCCATGTCTCTTCCTCTCTGCAGTGATGTCATAATATTGACCCCCACATCAAGAAATGTTGTCTTTGTGTCCGCGCGTAAAATGCCGTCGCTTCAAGTCAGCACAAGCAATTTACTCTTGCATCGATCACTGCACAGATGTAGAGACACAGACTATACTTTTTTTCCTGCATCAATTTGTTATTCTACTGTACACGATAACACCTGCATATTTTGATGTGACTATCGCCAGGTAACACTTCCAAGCTCTTCCGCCATCTTGAGAAGGACCACCCACAGGAGCATAAGTTATGTCTTCAAGTCCAACTTGAGAACAGTGCCAGTAATAATGAAACAACTCCCTCCATTGGTTGTGTACCGAGGTAAATTAAGAAGTATTCTCTTACCTTTACTGCCCATTATGAAATATGCAGCAGTCTGATTGGTTAGTTTACTGCCATTATTCTGCAATAATGGGCTGTGAATGCGATTTAATCACAATGCAGCGGGACGTCTTTAAATAATGTGTTGCACAGTTCTTCGCACTTCATTTTCAACATACACAGTCCTTTTTACCATGGATTGTTGGGAACACCAAGTTATAACAATGCTCATAATGTGGGTTGAAACGGTTGCATTTTGCTGATAAAGATGCTTATTTGTGATGTGATCAAGCAAACTGAGTCGGAAGTCGCAAAATATTTGATTTGAGCATAGAGCCAATACAAGGGAAGAGAAAATGTCTTGTTTCTAGTTTTGGCCACCTTCAAGTGATTCATATGTTGGAGTTAATGTGGTCAATTTAAGGGGGGGTGTCAGCAAAATGTAGCTTCTTCAATGATGCATACAGCTACATACAATAGTAAAAATGAATTGACCGACTTCCAGACTCATTTTGTGATTGCCATCCTACATTTTGTGTGTAATAGAATATAAATAAATTGGTTGCAGTTATCATTTATTATTGAGGAATTGGCGTGGTCTAGCTGTTAGCAAGCTTACCTCTGGAGCAAAGGGTCCTCGGATCAAATCTCAGTGGGACCACTTGCTGGATTTAATTCGGGAACTCCATTTGGGATTTGATTTGTATAACAGATATTGATTAAAACCGAATGCCACTTTCTCCATGGTTCATTTGAAAATGGGCAAATGAACCATGAAAGCTTGCACTATCCCATCCGGGGTGTGTTTCGTGTAGTGGTGTTTGATGTTGGCAATATGCGCTGTTTAGCTGCTGCCTCCAAGTTGCATTGTTTTGTTCTGTCTAGTAATATTAATTTTGTAAAGTCTCTAGCATTTGGCCTACAGCCAAGATTTGAGATTAAATAAACCTTGATTTGATTCATTTATGGACTCATAGTGTAACAATTAAAATAATGGGCTCATTGCACTTTTGGGCCCTTATTTGAAATGTTATGAAACACATTATTTGTACTTAAAAGCGACATTAATGGGGGTCTAAAACAATATTCCCAAGACAGTAATGAAAAGGACCCTTATGAAATCACTTCCCCAAATGTGAAAACAATTTGGATTTTACATTCTGTAAAAACAATGAAAAGTTCCAGAGGGGAGGTGGCATTTCTGTGGCAAATTTCTGAAAAAAAGGGATGGACATTTACTGCCAGCATTTACTAAACTTGAAAAACATGCTGTCATAGCTCACAAAAAAAAAAAAGACCATTGCTATTTATATTTGGTAATCCCGGCTTATCCATCTTTCACTTGCCCAATCAATATCTTACCTCCAATCCTAAAGTTACAATGCCTGAATCCTGGTCTGAATGCTTTTGAATTGTGTCACAAAACTGCTAGATACACTTTACATTCGTCAGGAGGGATGTCAACACCTTGCTTTTTCTGTTTCCGAAATTGCCATGAAACTGCCCCATTCCCCACCCCCCCCCCCCCCCCCCCCTATTGGAACTTTCCTGTTTTTACTGTTTTTACAGAATGTAAAACATCCAAATTGTTTTCAAAACTTTGGAAGTTATTTCAGTAAGGGTCCTTTTCATTTGTCTGAATATTTTTATACCATTATGTCCGCTTTAAATGGGGAATGGCCCGATTTAAGAGGATATGAAGTTTTCATCTTGATAGTTGGGCCCTTCACTCCAAAACCCCATATTTCAATCCGTTTTGGATGCTAGTCTAAAAACGTGGGAATTTTGTAAGCCCCATAGAGTACTGTGTAAATTAATTTTGTTCGACCAAAATGGGCACATTTTCGCTCATAACTTCCAAACCAACATCGTTGGCTCTAAGATTCACAGGGTAAATGAGAAAAATAGTAAGTTTTCTTCCTGACAACCAAATTGGTTGACCACTTCCGTAAAAATAGTGGGGCTTCTGGGGACGAGGCCATATAGCGATCGGACCATGGTCCCTTAATGCACTGCATCACCCCTGCTTTTTTTTTTAAATTTTAATTCTTGATGTGGCAAGAAAATGTTTTTTGGGGGGTTTGGGTTAATTTGACTTTTATTTTGTTTAGTTTGATGTAGCCCTCTTAATTCTAACGCTGCTGAATCCTACAAAATCCCATGGCACCGAGTGAGAAAAATGCACTAAGTCCCGGATGTAACGATTGATTCATCAAACGAAGATGCATATGGGCACAAAATTGCACCCTAGGCCAGCGACACTGTCGTAGCATGCTATCCCTGGTAAATAGGCTTGACGCTCGAAGGGCCCATGGTTCGAGACCAACCCAAATTTCCAACTTTTCTGCTTCTCCTCTAAAACAGGCAGCTTAGACACTCTACTTTTTTGGCCTTGGGTTCCCTAACTTTTTTACTGATCACAATATATGGGGACATAATTACATACTGTGAAATTACAAGTTCTGTTTGTTTGATACTTAATCATTTTTGTATTAGCTCTTCAGTGGAAAGAGAGGACAGACAAAACAACAAGAATGTGACAGAAAGACTTCTTCTGCCCAAACAGAAGCAGTCACCCGTTTGGAAATATTTTGGGTTCCGTCCTGATACTTCATCTGGTAATGAAGAAGAGCCTTTGGATAAAAACAAGCCGACATGCCGTCTGTGTGGAAGAGATGTTGTAGCTGATGGGAGTAAGCATGTATAATTTTCATTTTGTTTATATCAATCTTGAATGTTTGTGCAAGAATTTAATCAAATAACATATAACCCTATCTTCCAGAGAGAGAGAGAGAGAGGGGGGACAACAAGAATTTAATCAAACAATCCAGAGAGAGGGCAAGGTGGTCGAACGGTCTAAGGCACTGAACTGTTGGCAGGGTATAAGATCGAACGAGCGACCCTGGTTCAAGCCACGCGAGATTCAGGGTTTCTTGGTCGTGCTCAAATAATTCCTATAAGGTCGGAAATTGCATAATCGCGCAGTAATGGGATTATGGAATTTCTCCTCTCTCCCACCCATTGCATAAAATATGCAGGTGTATGCAATGGGTGTCATGGTTCGGAGAGTCCTGTAAAGCTGTTGGTCCTGTGTGTCAGTGGAATCAATTCTGAGCACGTAAAAAGTTGCAGACCTCATCGAAAAAGAGTAGGGATCATCCCGGGTCTGTTACCTGCACTCATCACTCTAGGTACCAGAGTCCTCTCGTGTGATGCGGGAACCCGCTTTACTGGAGGTTAAATTGATCCAGATCCAGAGCAAAGGGGACCAGGTACTCCCATCGAAAATAAACCAATCTGTCATTGATGGCTACTTTCCCTGTCAAAATCAAAATTATGAGTTAAGCTTTTAAGGATTTACTGCATTGTTCCGTATCCAGTTTTTCTCTTCTTTAGCCTTTGATCGCTACAGTTTGGCAATTAATATTTCAAACTTTCTTCCTTCTAATCATCTCTCAAACATTTTGTCCTAAGTGGACACATTTTATGGCAAATCCTGACAGTTTATCCTTTGTATTGGTACCATATTTGACACGCATCGGTGTGTAATAATATATGGCGTTTTCATTATGCATAGATTCAACCCTTACAAATTTGGACTGTTTCTGCATGTCGCCCTGGTTGAAACAGCCTTGCATGCACACACGGCACGCTGTATAATGCTCATTAATTATGTCCGAGCTGTGACCTTTGAACTGCGCATGCCCAGATCAGTGAACGAACATTCCTGTGGCTTCAACAGGGATGTTTTCATTGTGATTCTCCCACAAGTGATTGTTATTCTTGCTTTCCTATGTTTGCTATATTCCATGGAAGCACAAAGAATAGATACGCAGGGCTTCCAAACAACCAATCAGTTTGGATTAGGAAACTGCTTGCACCTTTTCCTCTCTTAACATCAATTAGATATTGATTGCTTCAATAGGAATGTAACATTTTTTTACCTGTTTCAGGTTCAACCTCAAACCTGCATTGGCATCTGGGAAAGTACCACACTGAAGAATACAAGCAATGTTTAGGCCCAGAAAAGGCAGCTCAAATAATTTCATCAGGTTTACCTGATGCATGGTAAGTGGCCTGTTCAATGGCAGCATTATGGGGGAGACGGGAGGTGAGAGGGCAGGGGGCATATCCCCATCAAATGTTTTTCTTTTTTCTCCCCCCCCCCACATTTGTTCCCCTAAACTTGAGCCCCAGCTTGTCAAAAATGATGGATAACTACAAATTGCAGCAAGAATAGCAAATTTCCTTTTGCTTTGCATGTATTTTAGCATATTTAATGTTTTATTTGTCTCAAATATTAAAATATTAAAATTGACAGTATAAAATCATATTGCACTATACACTTAGTAAAAATATATTACACCAAAATATGGCATCATAAAAAAGTTGAAACAAAAAAGGTATGTAAAAATGAGACAAATGATAAACCAGGGGATTTAATAGGCTGGGACAGGAGCAACAGGACAGACCTGGGCAGGGTACAAAAACCTAAAAAAAAGTTACACATTTAATAATCTGACAAAAAATGAGATGAGGCTGTTATTAAAACGCGATGTTCTGGAAAAAAGATGGGACAGTTTGTCAGCATTGCGCAGGTTGCGACCATGAACATTTCTCCTGACAGGAGGGAGCAGATCATGTGTTCTGGAATTATTGGAAAGCCCTTCAGCAAACCTTAGACAATGCTCCACCCTCCTGTCAGAGAGAGAGAGAGAGCAGTCCACAATGACTCAGTGCATCAGAATAAGAAATAAAATTCCTGCCCAGAACTATCGTGCATGCTCTTTTTTTGCAGCTGCTCAAGAGTATTGGACTGGCCAGCAGTTAAGGATGAATGCCATATTGAGTCACAATATTCCAAAAGGGGTCTAATGCACCCTTTATACACAGTGATGAGCTCTTGATGATTAAAACCAAACTTTTTTAACATGCGTAGCATGTAAAGCCTACGATAGCCTTTTTTGAGATTTCAGTGATGTTTCTATCCCATTTAAGATCATTTTGAATCCAGATACCTAGGATCTTGGCTTCACTAACATATTCAAGCAAGGTCCCATTGATTTGAGATTAGCTGGAGAAGGGACATCCCTTTTGAAACACATTTGGAGGGCCTGACACTTGCTGGGATTCAAACTCAGTTTATTGTCAATGGTCCACTGCGAAAAATAATCTAAATCCTCTTGGAGCTTACTAGACATGGGATGGGTTCGATTCTCAGCAAGTGTCAGGTCATCCACATATTTCAAACACTTAATAGGGGCAATATCAGTGGCAGCATCATTAATTATGGCTTGAAATCCAAGAGGTCCAACTTTTGTACCGTGTGGTAATCCCCCTTCAGGACTTTAAATTCTGATAGTGCCTGATTATATCTCGCACATTGAACATGCTCATTGATAAAATCACAATGGTACAATGGCCCCCCCCCCCGACTCCCAAATCAATAAACTTCTCAATCATGAGAGTAAGGTCAACCATATCAAAAGCCTTTGAGAAGTCAGTGAGGACCACCATACCAATGTTGTTGATTGGAGAAAATGTAAGAGTCTGAGCAAATAGTGGGATATAAACACCCCTTTAATATTACCAAATTGTTGAAGGTCAATGTTGTTTGAAACATCTTTCAGCACCCAGTTGGTAATAAAACTCTCACTGATTTTGGCAAAACAGTCAGGGAGACCGGACGTAACATCATCATCTTTATTTCCATAAAATACACAAATACACAAATGTACAAATAAATGCATACACATTTAAAGAAACGAGGCAATTTATGGAGGAAGTAGTCGAAAGGCCAATAAGACCAGCTGTGACTACCCCCTAAAACAAAATAAACACATTACATAACATAAACTATCACACAAGGGGGTGAGGGTGAGTCTTTGGAATGGGAACAACCACAGCTCGTTTCCACTGTTTAGGAACTACACCTTCAGAAAACGAGCAATTGAGCAAATCAGTGAGAGGGGTGCATAATTCATATGAAAATTCCTTAACCAATTTAGGAGAAATTCCATCAGGTCCACATGCCTTTAACGGTTTGATTTTTTGAAGTTCAGCATATATATCCCAAGTGTGCAAAGTCGGAGGTGGCATAGGTGCAGGAAGATAGGCTTCCAGCTTATCTTCTTGAGTCCCTCCAGATCAAAAGTGACAAATTGCAGTTCAAATAGCAAATTCTCACATGCTTCACATGCATTTTGGCATATTTAATGTCATATTTAAAAAAAAAAATTGCAGTGATTTATTGTGCACTACACCAAACCCACTTTAAACCACACATTCTCAGCACCCTTTGACAGATTGTCACTAACCACAGGGGCCCCATAAACACACCATAAACCATTATAAACCTCCTGGGATACATGGATGCAGCTCTATACAAGCACAGAACCCTAAATCGACTATCACAAGCCACAAGTACCGGCTACCCAATAACCCTTGGGTCGAGAAGACGAGCACCGGCAATTTCCTTGTCCAGGGGAAATACCAATACATTCGGTCTCAGGGCGACTCAAACCTCGACGATCGATCATGCTAGGGATTTGGAGTAAACGCCTTATCGACTGAGCTAGCTGGTCTTGTTTTACCGACTGAATAAACTGGTCTGGTTTACCATTAAAATCGCAATTTTTCAAATGCTTTGTGTACATTTACCTATTTTCTTCTGAGAGTTACACTTTACCTTGCCCCTTCCCCCCAAGAAAAATTGATCTGGTGCTGCCACTGGGCCTGTTGTATTCCTCTTCTTTCACAAAATTTCCAGAAGGAGAACAATTTCAAAGTCACTCACTTTTGGCACAATTGGAGAAAATTAACATGACTTTTTTTGTTGTAAATAAAATTGGCCCTTTTTGCACTGTTTTGCCCTGCACACCGACCATGTTTGCCTGTGGTTGGGATTTTTTTCACCTACCGGGAACAGCCAACTTTACTGATTCAATGGGGACTTAATCACTACTGCATAAATTACAAGTTATGCTTGTTTGATTCACCACTTTAACATTTCTCTATTATCTCTAGTGAGGACAGACCAAACCACAAGAATAGCATTGACGTAACACAAGAACCTCTCCCCATAGAGAATCAATCACCAATCTCAAAGTATTTTGGGTTACGCCCAGATCCTTCACCTGGTATGGAAGAGGTACCTTTGAATGACAATAAGAAAACATGTCGTCTATGCAGAAGAGAGGTCTATGCGGTAGGAGGTATACTGTAAGTGCGTTTTATATCATTTTTGAGTGTTTTCTGCAGAAATTTATTCAAATCCATCCCAGATAGAAAGAGGATACCAAATAAAATAGTGCGCCTGCAGGCGGAGTACCTATCTCTCTTTGGTGTTTGGGCCAGACTCCATCATATAATGTTGCTGTGGGGGGGTTTGCCACACCTCCCGCACAGCGAGTCTGTTTTACATTCCCAGCATATGTTGGTACCCATTTATATTCCTGGGTGGAGAGTAGAGAGACTCGGTAAACCGATATACCGGTATTTTTCGCTGAAGGTAAAGAGCCGGTATTGTCGGGATGTTAATTTCGCAAATACCGATTTATAGATACCGCGTTTTTTATCGGCATGGCGCAAGGCGCATTGCTGATCATGCGGTATATTTTCGTAAGATGAGCAGAGTTCTTTGAACCCAATTTCCCGAAAACACACACTGTATGTCTATACCTTCAACCATGCACTAAAAATTGATCTATCATGACCCCCCATGCCTTAATTACCTACCTAATTCTATGAGTCATACTATTTTTATCTCCAATCCTTTAACATTTTCTTCAGGCCCGGACATGATCGGCCCGCGTCAATGCACATGTTAAATAAACATTGTTCACGCAATGAGCACACGGCCAAATCGATCACAAAGAAAATGGCTGCTTCCACGGACCGCCACGCACGTGTCAATATCGTCCCCTTTCGAAGTTCCAAAACACACATACAATCGCTGGTGCTGAAAGCACGCGGCTTCGAAAACTAGGGTTATTTTCTTGCGCGCACGATAATATTGTTTGTGGTGATTATATCAGACTTGTTATTTTGGTTTATGAATGTTGGATTTACGGTAAAGTAAAAGAAATATTTTCGGTTAAAAAAAAAAAAAAAAAAAAGGGGGGGGGGGGGGGGGGGGGGGTTCGCCACACCTCCCGCACAGCGAGTCTGTTTTACATTCCCAGCATATGTTGGAACCCATTTATATTCCTGGGTGGAGATAGGCACGCGAGGTAAACACCTTGCCTAAGTGCACAACATATTGGCGACAGCGGGGCTTGAACCCACCATTTTATGCTTATGAGGCAAATGCTTAAAGGGATTAGCAGCGATTTGCTAATCCGAAACATCGAAAAAATCATCAAAATTCATGTTTTTATATTTTTGTTACTGCCATGGATATGCGAACATAACCTGCAAGTGGCTCGCTTGAAATCCGTGTATTAAAGACAAAACGGTAATTTTTATCTGATTCTGTAATTTCTATACGTGCGTATCAAAATTGCGATTTGAGATTAAAAAAGCCTTTCCCGGTGAATATCACAGATTTTCAGCGTGATATTGTGCACCATGGCCAATACACTTTGACCTCAAACACAAACATTATTGATCTTGTTATTTTGTTATGGTGTAAACCACAATCAGATGTTTAGGCATATTTTGAGACCACGTCGCTGATGGTATTTGAGGGGAGACGATTACGACACATTTCATGAATACATACAATTTTTTTTTCCCTATTGGTGGTTTGTTTCTACATAGTAAAGCAGTTATCTGGAATTGTACACAATTATCCCCAATTTATAAGTTAAAAGTGCCATTTCCACATTTTTTCGATTCTCTCGCATTATCGCTGCCTATCCTTAATCCAACTGCCACATTAAGACACCAAAGAATATTAGTTAAGCCTTATCAATGAGTATGGTTGAGCTCAGAAGAAGAGGATAATGCCATCAAGGGTTATTTGAGGTAAATGCTTGAAAGTGTTCAAAATATTGCTTACTCAGATATACATAGACATTCCTCAAATAGCCCTAGAATAATCCTTGAGGGTGTGTCATGTCTGGTGTTCAGGGAAAAGAATGTCATCTAGAGGTCATTGGAGGTCATTTTGTAATTACACCTAAATGCTTAGACTAAGACAACTCATTTGCATTTAATTTCCAGGTTTGCTTTGTTCCAAGGCACTCTACCAATTTCATTCATTGGTTCAACCTTAAAACCTTGAGGCAATTTAATCAAGTCAGTTGCCTTGATGAACACAACCACTGCACCAGACTACAATGTGTATTTGTGGTTTTATAGGTAGACTAGTAGGATCCAGTGTGCACAACAAACCATCAGGGACCGTACCAATTTGGTTATTTGATCTTTTTCTGGTCAGGGTAGCCCCTTCAGTGCTAAAACGCTACTTATCCAAAGCTTTGTAAGCACAATGTCCAAAGTAATTAGATTTGAGAGTAAATGTCAATAATACAAATAGTGTGGCAAATAATTAGCACGATTGTCCTTAGTAGACTGCCTTGTTCAAGGCTAAGTTTGCTTGGAATTGTATTTAGGCATGGACCACATGAACTGTTCAGAATAACAGGTCAAAGGTTATCTAGGATTAATATAAGGTAATTATATAAATGTTTTAAAATGATTCTTCATGCACATAAATAGTTGTGTATTCACAAAGGGTAGAGCAGTGTGTTCAATAACAAGAGGGTAAAGGCATGTGGAATTGCTTGAGGTCATAGAAAAAAATAATCATGCTTCACTAGAAAGTTAGCTTGGCCATTGGTCAGTCAATAATAATTGATGAAGAGAACCCAGAGAGGTGTTCCCAAACCAAGAACGGGGTAGCCAGTGAGACCAAAGTGAAGGATCACTAAACATGAAAACTCCCAAAACAATAAAAGGTTGCCAGTCCAAAATTACGTAACAGGCACTTTGTATTTTAGCATCGGTCAATCCCTCAGGGTTGCCAGACCAAATTAAACAATTCCTTTTTTACAGTTCAGAAATCCCCTCACATTAGTACCCCCTTTGAAAAGAGGTGTCCACACCTAAAATAATCAAATGGCATCACAAATAATAATTAAAAGTGTAATACATGTGCATAAAAAAAATCATTTTTATAAATTATACAATGTGCTGAACATTCAAATTTGTTGGTTTTCAATATTTACTTTAAGTTACTTTAGCTAATTGTTTATTTACTCTACTTCATTCTATTTCTATAATTATTCATGTATGGCTAAGAAAGTCAACTCTAAACATAAGACTTGCTCTCCCATAAGTATTCAATCAACTGCCATACAATTCAACTCTCACCAAAATACTCTATTCATATACATTTGCAAAATCTATCAATACCAAAATACATCACTAGTCATTTCGATGGCGTGGGTTCGTATCCCACCGCTGCCACCAGCTGTAACATGGAGAATTTTACATTCAGTTAACAATTTACTAGCAGGACAGTACAAGTAGCGTGGGTAGCGGCCGGCTAATACTCTGCATTACAATATCTCAGTCAAGAAGATGATGTAACAGACAAGTAGTATATCAGTTCAGCTTGCACTAACAGCTTTATACTTCCGATATAAGATTGCTTGCTTCAGCTCATAAAATAATATAAAGTCGATGCCAAATAATAATTGATGAAGAGAACCCAAAGAGAGGTGTTCCCAAACCAAGAACGGGGTAGCCAGTGAGACCAAAGTGAAGGATCACAAAACATGAAAACTCCCAAAACAATAAAAGGTTGCCAGTCCAAAATTACGTAACAGGCACTTCGTATTTTAGCATCGGTCAATCCCTCAGGGTTGCCAGACCAAAATTAAACAATCAATTTCCTTTTTTACAGTTCAGAAATCCCCTCACAACATCAATTAGACATTGATTGCTTCAAGAGGGAATTGTATGATGCAACCTTGCACTGCTCTGGCAATTTAAGAAACTTAATGCACCTTATAATTCATTCAAAATGATAGAAATTGACCTGTTTGATATGTTACAGGTTCAAGCTCCAACCTGCATCGGCATCTGGTTAGGTGCCACCCTGAAGAGTACCAGCGAGATTTTGGCCCAGAGAAGGCATCTCAACCACCTCCTGATGTGTGGTAAGTGGCCCGTTTTATTCCTTCGCATGTCATTTCATTTTATTGTGGGCCGCAGCTATAGCTGGAGGACCACTTCGCAATCGTTGTGCTGTATATGTGTATGTTGTGGATGCGTGTGTGGCGTGTGGATGTGTGTGTCACTAAAATGTAATTTTTTAGGTTTTTTCTTTTTTTAATTTTTTAATTGATTTCATGGAACCAAACTTGTGTCATAGGCGCAAAAGGGACTCTACATATGTTGATGGGGTCAAATGTCATATTCCAAGGTCATGTTGAGGTCAAGTTGAAAAATAGGCTAAAAATGTAAACTTGACCTCAAAATTGAAAAGTTTAAGTTTATTTGGAACCAAACTTGTGTCATTGGGTCATGGAGCGGCCCACAGCTTATATTCTTCTAATGTAGCGAGCGTGAAAGCCGAGAACTGCAAAATTCTAGTTCTATGTGAAGTTTCTTTTATTGTGTCAAGTGAAGATTGGAACCTGTTAATACCTACATTGATGAGTGCATTAGCTGCCCTGTGCTTTATTTGCTAGGTGTACGCAATGAGAATACACAAACAGTTAACTTAGTGATATCATGAGTCAGTGGACCTTGAATGGTTCCTTGGGGAATACATGCTACATGCACAAGTGAGGGTTACCAGGAGTCATTGGACCTTAAATGGTTCCTTGGGGAACACATGGTACATGCACACGTGAGAGGAATGTATATTGTCCATTGAATGGTAGAAGGTTGTATTGGCAATAGATGTCTTGTAATATATTTACCAGGTGCATACAATGAGAATAAGAAACATATCAAATGTCTCATATATGAGTCTGTGGACCTAGAATGGTTCCTTGGAGGACACTTGCACTTGTTTATGCAAGCACAAATCGGACAAAAGAATTCCCTGCTCTTCGGCAGTTTCCAGCTTTTTTTACTCTAAAATTTGACCCTAATTTGATAATAATTTCAACAGTCGAAACAACCAATCCCTGACCGCGATACTCCCATGGTTTGGCACTATATTGTTTAACACGATGAATGTGTGTGAGGCATGCACGATGTGCTTGCGGTGATAAATCATGACTATTGTGTCACTGTAATTGTCGGAAAGTTGAAGCTAGTTTAGCAAAATGGTGAAGATTTTAGACAGGAATTAAGAACAACTTATGCTAAGTTGAAATTCTGCAACCTTAGGGAATCCTGCCGAAAAGTTTATGTATCTGGTAAAGCACTGTGCTCACTCTGCAACAAGTTGATAAACTATGGAAGTCGCTGGAAAACAGATATCAAATCTCATTTTACAGCTAATTCACACATCAAAAAATTAGACATAAAGCAGACAAATTACACATTGCAAGTGCCGTGCATGCTATCACATTGTTAATTTCATAACTATGTGTTCAATTGAGCTCTTAAAATGTGGTCAAAATGGCCCTCTGAATGAGATTGTAACTGAATAAAGCCCTTGGGCTTCAGGTTGCGCTTCCCCCTTGACCCCCCTACAGGGGCATTTCCTCTTGACCCCTCCAGGGGCCCCAAGCGCCTGGCCCCCAGCCATGACAGGCAGAACTATGCTCGCTCTGTTTGCACTCCATTGTTTTTGTCAGCCACTGTTCTCATACCTGAAAAGTAAAAGGAATATACATCGTAAGGTGAAGGCAAGAAGATTGAAAGTGCAATAACTACTTTGTGCTATATTTACCAGATTCATGCAATGAGAATACAAAAACAGATGTCAGCTTACTGTCATCACGAGTCAGTGGACCTTGCATGCAATGAGAATGTACAAACATTTGTCAAATTGCTGTTACCATGCATCAGTGGACCTTGGATGGTTCCTTGGGGAATGGGGACACAACTGTTCGTGCATGCACAGGTGTAGAAATACATTTTAAAGGGTTGTAAGTGCAATACATGTCTTGGACAACATTTTAAGTTTTGTCATCACAACACATTCAATTTGGGAGAATTGGGAGCGGGGAAGGAGTCCTGAGCAACAGGGAACATTCTCCCACTGGTTACTAGCTAGAATACATTAACTAAACTCTTATAATGCCGTTTGTGAAAATAAAAGATCACAACAATTAACATGTATACATCTTGAACTTCTTTACTGATTGCGGCATTTGCCAGGGATGTAATTACATACCACGTAAATTACAAGTTACGCTTATTTGATTGTTCAACTTTTCTCCATTAGCTCCTCAGTGGAAAACAAGGTCAAACCAAACCCCAGGTATGAGATTGACATAAAGGACAACCTTCTTCTGCCCCAACAGAAGTATTCACCCATTTGGATGTATTTTGGGTTCCACCCAGACCCTGATATGAAAGGATTGCCTTTGGACGAAGACAGACCAACATGCCGTCTATGCTGGAAAGAGATTGTCGCGGAAGGTGGTATGTTTAAACTTTGCTTCATCATCTATGTTCTGGATATCAGGTGGTAAATCCTTCCAGCCCTTTATGGTACGAGGTACATAGGTTTATTTGGAGCAGTTGATTTTTTTAGAATATTGGATAAATAAATGCATTGAATTTGATCTTATGGTGGTGTGGATGACTGACACTGTCCTGGTGTGAAGTGACATTAGAATATAAGACGCACACATCTGCAAATAAATGTTTGCTAAAATATCATCAGGAAGGTCATTGATATAAATTAAAAATAAAAGGGACCTAGCATCATGCCCTGAGGAACTCCGGATTGAACATTAGTTGACTGTGAATGTTCCCACAACAAAACGTTAGTTATGGTCCTGAAGAAAAGATGATATCCAGTTGTTGATTTTGCTGATTTTGATATGTTGCAGGTTCAACATCAAACCTGCATCGGCATCTGGGAACGTACCACACTGAAGAATACAAGCAATGTTTAGGCCCAGAAAAGGCGGCTCAAATAGTTTCATCACGTCTGCAACCACCTGATGTGTGGTAAGTGGCCCGTTTTATTCCTTCACATGACATTTCAATGTATTCTGAAGATCAATACACCAACAGGACTGGTTAGAATACATTAACTTAATTGTCAATGATGGCATATGGGAAAATAAAAGATCACAACAATTTGTTTTGTATACATTTTTAACTTCTTTGCGTGGCATTTTGCAGGGATATAAAAATTTACTTACTACGTAAATTACAAGTTTCGCTTATTTGATTCTTCAACATTTCTCCATTAGCTCTTCAGTGGAAGACAAGGACAAACAAACCCCCAGGTATGAGATTGACGTAGCAGAAGAACTACTTCTCCCCCTACAGAAGCATTCACCCATTTGGAAGTTTTTTGGGTTCCGCCCAGATCCTTCGCCTGGTATGAATGAAGAGCCTTTGGATGAAGACAAGCCAACCTGCCGTCTATGCGGAAAAGAAGTTACAGCGGAGGGTGGTATGCATGTATAATTTTCATATCGTTTATTCCAATCTTGAATATTTTGTGCAAAAATTTGATTAAATAATCCTATCTCCAGAGAGAAGAGGACACCCTGTCTTTGTTTGGCTTTATGGAATGAATCATTTTGTGTGTTTGGAAAAAGAGGTCAAATGTTACCATTTGAAGTCATTGTTTGAAAATGCTCAAAATACTCTTTCACTGAAATACATGGACAATCCCCCAAATGCCTTAGAGTGATTGTTGAGAGTATGTCAAGGATAAGAGATTAAATGTCATCTAGGAGTCATTTGACGTCATTTTGTAATTACACCTAAAATGCTTAGACTTAAGAACCCATTTGAATTCTTCAGGGTTGCTTGAAGAATGCTCTTTTAGCAGTGAATTGTATGAACTGTTCTGGAATAACTTTTGGAGAAATTTGAGGTTATTGTAGCATTTGTGTTGTAACAGATAAAGTGCAGGACTCATGATCCTAAGACCATTGCAAATAATGAGCCCAAGCCCTGTTGCAGTCAACAATTTTGTGTCCCTGGGCAAGATACTTAATCTCAATTGCCTTGTCTACCCAAGTGAAGTAATGGGGAGCTGTTGTGGAGCATATTACAATCCAAGTGCTGATATAGATGTGCGCTTGGCCAGCAGCCACCTTGATGAAGCGAAATGATAGTGATGATTAAAGTTGTTTGGCGATTGGTCAAATGCAAGTGACATCTCTCACAGGTCAAATGGAATTCACCCACAAGTATTTGTTATTCTTACTATGGTAGAGTTAGATTCCAGTGAACTAATAGAGAAGTACAGGGCATCCAACCAAGCAGGGGAGAGGGTTACATTTTACACCATTAACATCAATTATTGTCTGTGTCGATACCTCTGTGCAGTGACGTCAGTGCAATATTTCTTGGTTGCAAGAGTAAATCGCTCACGCTGACTTAAAGCGACGGCACTTTCACATGCACGCACAAAGACAGCATTTCTTGACGTGGGCATAAATGTTGTGACACCACTGCATAGAGGTAGAAGCACGGACTATAGATATTGATTTCTTGAATACGGTTTGAACTTCTTCCGGTCCCATGTAGGGAACCAAGCAAGGAGGATGTGTGAGTGCGCACGCAATGCTATTTAATCTTTGATGTTACAGTCTTGGTTGAGGAAGTATTCTGAACTTTGAAGAGTGCCAGGTACCCCCAATAGCTTTGTACATAATATTGACCTTAGAGATTTTTCTTCTGGTAGATAGCATGCCCAGTTCAAATCACCAGTGAGACCTGAAGCACTAGTTTCTTGCCTGTATTCATTGCTTACCATTTTAGCTGCTCTTTTCTGTACCTTGCCGAAGCTACGTATGTGTTATTTTATATACGGGTCCCAGACACCCGAACTATATTTAAGTAATGGACAGACAAGTGTACAGTAAGCAGTGGCTGTTGTTTCTTAGGTACAAGAGATTTGATTCCTTTGTATGAATCTGGTAATTCTATTTGTAGATGTTATATTTGAGATGTGTTTATCCCATTTTAGGTCCTGCAAGATACCAACACCAAGGTATGAATGAGACGAAGTTTACTGTAGAACGGTTCCTCCTAAAGAGTAGGTGTTAATAAGAGGAGATCATGAGCCAGCTATTCTAAGAACATAGCACTTTTGAAGATTGAATTGCACAGTCTGCCATTTCTATTCCCATGTTAGCTCATTTAAATCATCCTGTAGGTTCTTCATGTCCTGGTGTGAAGTGATGTTAGAATATAAAATGCAATCATCTGCAAATAAATGTACATTCACTAAAATGTCATCAGGGAGGTCATTGATATAAATTAAAAACAAAAGGGACCTAGCATCGTGCCCTGAGGAACTCCGGATTGAACTTTAGTCAACTGTGAATGTCTCCAAAACAACAATACGTTGGTTATGGTCCGGAAGAAAAGATGATATCTTTTGTTGTTGATTTTGTGATTTTGATATGTTACAGGTTCAACCTCAAACCTGCATCGACATCTGGGAAAGTACCACACTGAAGAATACAAGCAATGTTTAGGCCCAGAGAAAGCAGCTCAAATAGTTTCATCAGGTCTGGTATCACGTTCTGACTATTGGTAAGTGGCCTGTTCCATTTCTTTTCCTTTGCAAAATTTCAAAAGGGAGAAATATTGAAAGGCTGCCAGCTGCTAGGCCATCAAAATTTTAACACACTAACGCCAGTCCAAGGCTTTACCTGCAAATGGCTAACCATGCAAACAGTGAATTGGTCACTTTATCCACATTGGTAGATTTCACTGGGATTTGGACAATGAGGCTTGGCCAGAGTCGCTTATGTGACTTCGAAACGTGGGGTTAAGGGTTATCTAGAGGTCATTTGGAGTCATTTTAATCAAAAATATTAACCTGTACAGAAATTGGTCACTGTGCCACCATACTTTAAAGAATTTTGAAGGGACTTCAACACAGTAAGAATTGGGTTCCTTAACATGTAGCTAACTTCTTTACTGATTGCAATATTCAATGGGGACACATTCATGTACTGCATACATTACAAATTATGCTTGTTGATACACATTTGATACGCATTTCTTTACTAGCTCTTCAGTGGAAAGAGAGGACAGACATGGCACTGATGTAACAGAAGGACTTCTTCTGCCCCAACAGAAGCAGTCACCCGTTTGGGAGTATTTTGGGTTCCGTCCAGATCCTAGTATGGAAGAATTGCCTTTGGATGAAAACAAGCCAACTTGCCGTCTGTGTGGAAGAGATGTTGTTTTGGCAGAAGGTGATATGCATTTATAGTCTTCATATCATTTATATCAATCTTGAATGTTTTTTTGAAAGAATCTACAGACAGAGGAAGTAGACACCCAAATTTTTTTTGTTTGGCCTTATGGACTAAATCGGTAAGTGTTAGGGAATAAGAGGTCAAATGCCACTTGAAATCATTGTTGAAGTGCTCAAAACAGTAAATTCATGAATAAGTCCCCAAATTGCTTTAAAAAAGTAAATTGTCGTGCCGAGCAAGCTCGTGCGCGGAGTGCCCGTCTCTCTTTCCTTAGCGTTTGGGCCAGACTCCTCCGTATTATTTTTGCTGTGGGGGGTTCGCCACTCCTCCCGCACAGCGAGTCTGTTACTTTCCCAGCATTTAATAATGCTGGTACCCATTTATACACCTGGGTGGAGAGGAGTAATTGACATAAAGCGCCTTACTCAAGGGCACAACACGTTGGCCGCAGTGGGACTCGAACCCATGACCTTTGGAGTGCGGGGTGAATGCTCAATCCACCGGACCACACGTGCCCTCAAATTGCTTTAGAACGATCCTTGAGTGTGTCATATGGGGTGTTCGGGGATGATAGGTTATATGGCATCTGGGAATCATTTGAGGTTGTTTTATAATTATACCTAAGGCATAAAAAAAATATGTTTGTTTGGCGTAACAGAGAAAAAATATCAGGGTCGGTCAGATTTTTTTTTTTGATTTTTTTTTTTTTATATTTTTTTTTAGATCTTAATGTTTTACTCTAAAATGAATACAAGATGCTACTATTTAAAGCTTTTTCAACGACATAGCAAAGATCTTATTTTACTTGTTGTAGTTGCTTTGTTGTCTTGTTTTGTTATTTTTTCGTCTTTGTGTTGGTAAAAAAAAATACTTTTTTTAATTGTGGCTGAAAATAATGGGTCGGTCGGCAGAATATTTTTTTATTTTGTCCTAATTGCATAAAAACTTTTGAGTCGGCAGGTTTTTTTAGGGTCGGTCGGGTTACGCCAAACAAACATTTTTTTATGCCTAAATGCTAAGATTTAAAAATTCATTTGTATTCTCCAGAGTTGCTTAGAATGCTCTTTTAGGCTAGGAACCAAGCAAGGAGGATGTGTGAGTGCACACGCAATGCTGTTTAATAATCTTTGATGTTAGAGTCTTGCTTGCGGAAATATTCTGTAATTTGTTGCTTAAACTTAGCTTTATCATCTATGTTGTGAATATCAGGTGGTAAATCATTCCAGCCCTTTATGGTGAGAGGTACTTAGGTATATTTGAAGCAGTTGATTCTTGTAGAATATAGGATAAATGAATTGGTTGAATTTGATCTTATGGTGGTGTGGGTGACTGATATTGAGAGCGCCAGGTACCCCCAATGGCTTTGTGCATAATATTCACCCCATACTCCATTTTCTTACTTCCGTGCAGTGACGTCAGCACGAGATTTGACGGTAGCAACAGTAAACTGCGCACACTGGCTTAAAGTGACAGCGTTTTTACATGCGCGTACAAAGACAGCATATCTAGACGCGTGTGTAAAGATGCTTCAAGGTTATGACATCACTGCACGGAGGTAGAGAAATGGGCTATAGAAATTTTTCTCCTGGTAGGTAGTATGCCCAAGTTCAAATCATGTATGAGTCCCGAAGCACTAGTTTCTTGCCTGTATGCATTGCATACCGTACTACTCTTTTCTGTACCTTGCCTAAGCTACGTATGTATTATTTTTTATACGGATCCCAGACACTCAAACTATTTTTGAGTAATGGCTTTTATTTCTTAGGTACAAGAGATTACATTTCTTTCCTGTAGAACGGTTCCTCCAAAAGAGTAGCTGTTTTTAAAAGGAGATCTTGAGCTAGCAGTCCCAAGAGCATAGCACTTTTGCAGATTTAATTGCACAGTCTGCCATTTTTGTTTCCAAGAAGATATCTTATTTAAATCATCCTACGATGCCTGTTGTGAAGTGATGTTAGGTGATGTTAGAATATAAGATGGTGCTGGTCGTCTGCAAGTAAACATACAGTTGCAGAAATGTCCTCAGGAAGGTTCTTGATATAAATTAAAAATAAAATGGACCTAGCCACACCGGCCCTAGAACTCGGATTGAACTTTAGTCCACTGTGAATGTTTCCCCCACGACAACACATCGGTTACGGTCCTGAAGAAAGATGAATATCCAATTTTTGATTTGCCCATGTTACAGGTTCAACTACACTCTGCACCGGCATCTAAAAACGTACCACACTGCAGAATACAGGCAATGTTTAGGCCCAACACAGCGGCTCAATAGTTTCATCAGGTTTGCCATCACGTTCTGATGATTAGTTACGTATCCTGTTCCATTCCTTTTTTCTTGTAACATTACCAAGGGAGAAATTTTGAAAAGCTGTCCACTTCTAGGCCGTCAAAATTGTAACACACACCTAACGTCCATTCCAAAACTTTAACTGCAAAGCCTACCCATGATAAGAGTGAATTGGTGACTTTATCCACATTGGTAGATTTCCTGGGACTTAGACATGAGGCTTGGCCAGAGTCGCATATGTGACTACGAACCTGTGGGGTTAAGGGTTATCTAGAGGTCCATTTTAAAGGCCATGGACACGGCTGAGTAGACATTTCTTAATTTCTTACATTTTCAATCCTCAACAGTACCCTGATCACATCTCAACAAGATTTTTAAAGTGAACATCGGGAAGTGTTTAATTTCACGGATAATTCCCCTATTGGACAGGGCCTTCTCCAGTTTTCATTCACGAACGTGTCTCCATATGCTGGAGTTGGCTTTGACCCCCGAAGTGACGTCAGAGTAGCAAAGACGCACACCCCCGAAATGCATGTGTACCGGCTATAACAAAACACAAACCACTCGATACGACGCCCGACAGGCGATGTGACATTAAAGAAGTACGCTTTGTTATAGTCGATGTACTGTGTCTAGAAAAATACACCAAAGGTATTTATCTTACCTGTCTTTCCTTGAAGTTAATAAGTCCTTTCCTCTTTACAGTAGTCCCCCGGCCACCGTGGAGAAGGTTTTATACCTTTATCCCGTTTTTCTTATCATGCCGGTGCAAGATTGCCAGATGGCAAATATATGCGGAATTTACCAAGAAAGTTTGGTAATTTTTGAGCCAATATGTATATGATATAGAGGGTTGCTAAATACTAATATTAAATTTGATTTATTTGTAATCAACTTTAAAATTGAATTCACGTGCAAGAATGAAAATCCATATACATCTGACCTTACCTTTGACCTTTATTTTAACCTTAAATTTTAAAAATTCTAATTTTGAATTTATGACCATGGCATTTTAAAAATATAGACGTTGGGATCCTATCATGCGATTTCCTTTTGATAGGCCCTTTTTCTTGACATGAAACCAAGGTCCAAAAAAGTAGACACGATTCACCATTTATATAATTTGAAGGGATGCATGCTTTACAGTAGCACCCATACGCTAAGCACACAAAAAACAATGAACAAAAAGCGCGTGCGCCGTCAGGCATTACGTGCAATTACCCAGCCACATGCGTACACGTGCACATTAAAAAACCTGTTTGGCACGCTCCACAGAACTAGAAGGCTACTTTTACGTCACCAAAAGCACATTAGAGGAGGCTTTATATTTCTGAATATGTAGGTCATCTATTGATTTTTATGATTCAGCGTGTATAGTGATTTACACTGAGCGTTCATGTACCACAAAACGCCTAAGCTTGCGCGTGTCATATGTCATCGCACTATAAAAGTCGCGCATTTCTGCTTTTCGGGCAATCCAAACAGACGTGCACGATGACGATCATGACCCGTATTTGCTACTCTGACGTCACTCCGGGTCATCCGCAGCCAGTGCGATAATCACTTTTGTTTTGGAATTCCCCTTCAAAGCTTGTCTGAAACCCAAGATGGTTTATGTCCCATTTTTATCAAATCTACGCCCATCTAGCAGCCCAAAGGCTGGTGACCTTATAGGAAGCATGGTCAACTTACAGCCTCAGAACTGGCGTGGGTCGTACAAAGAACTTCTTCACAAGATCGGAAGTAGAAGCCTTCACCAACTGCGATTGTGGAGAGTCACCACCATTAGCCACTCCATAGATGACTGTGAGGTCTCAAGTCCCCAAGAGGAATTCCTGCCTATCACCTGTATGATGAAACTATCAGCTGGTTTAAAGACGGATCTTCCGTCCACTGTGGATTTTGGACGTGCACGAACGAACGAACGCATCAAATCTACGAGTTTCTTCTCTAAATACTGCTGTCGGTGCGATTTTACTTGTTAACCAATACATACTGCTGAATCGAAACGTTCTTTTATGGGAGGTATTATAAGTACTTTTAAAGCATGTCCATGGACCTTTAATAAAAAACATTAACCTGTACAAAAATTGGTCACTGTACCAACATACTTGAAAGAATTTTGATGGAACTTCAATACAATAAGCATTGGGTTCCGTTACCGATTGCAATATTCAATGGGAACACATTCATGTACTCCATACATAACAAGTTATGCTTGTTGATATACACTTCAAAATTTCTCTACTAGCTCTTTATTGGAAAGAGAGGACAGACCAAACCACAAGAATGACACTGATGTAACAGAAGGACTTCTTCTGCCCCAACAGAAGCAGTCACCCGTTTGGAAGTATTTTGGGTTCCGTCCAGATCCTTCACCTGGTATGGAAGAATTGCCTTTGGATAAAAACAAGCCGACATGCCGTCTGTGTGGAAGAGATGTTATGGCAGAAGGTGATTTGCATGTATAATCTTAATATCATTTATATCGATCTTGAATGTTTTAGAAAGAATCTCCAGACCGTGGAAGAGTTTTACCCCGTTTTTCTTATCACATCCGGGTTGCATGCAAAGATGCAGATGGCACATATATGAGGAATTTACCAGAAAATTTTGTAAATGTTTGGAGCCAGCCAATAGGTAATGTATATAGAGGGGTAGCTAATATCTAATATTAAATTTGTTATTTTTAATCAACTTTAAATGAAAAGTTAACGTTGCAAGAATGAAAATCACATGTAGGGCCTCTATTTCCTAAAATATTTCCTTACAGCTATTTTCTAAAATGGTCTTAAACTTTCTACGTTTGAATATTATGACCATGGCATTTTAAAAATTATGACGTTGGCGATCTTCATGCGATTTCTTTGTGCGAGACATTTTCTGACATGAAACCGGTCCAAAGTAGATAGACAAGATTCACCTTTATCTAATTTGACAGGTATGCATGCTTTCCGTAAGCACCCGATACGCATAAAGCACACAAAAACAAACATGAACAAAAAGCTGCTGTGCGCCGTCAGCATACGTGCCATACGAAGCACAGTGTAAAAGTGAACATTATACACCTGTTGTCACGTTCAAAGAACTAGAAGGCTACTGTACGTCACTAAAATGCTACATTAGAGGAGGCTTTAATTCTGAATATTTGAGGATCCTTCTATTTATTTATTATGATATCCAGCGTGTTTATTAGTGATTTTCACTGAGCGTCATGTACCACAAAACCGCTAAGTGCGCGTGTATTTATTCATCGCACTATAAAAAAGTCGCGCATTTCTGCTTTTCGGCAATCAAAGCAAGCGTGAACGATGACGATCATGACCCGTATTTGCTACTCGAGTCACTTCGCGGTCATCAGCAGCCAGTGCCGTAATCACTTTTGTTTTGGAATTCCCATTCAAGCTTGTTGAAACCCAAGATGGTTATGCCCAATTTTATCAAATCTACGCCCATCTAGCAAGCCCAAAGGCTAGTGTGACCATTGATAGGAAAGCATGGTCAACCTTAACAGACACTCAGAAATGGTTGGTCGTACAAAGAACTCCTCACAAGATCGGAGTAAAACCTTCACCACTGCGATTGTGGGAGCCACAAACCATAGCCACATCATAGTGACTGTGAGCTCTACAAGTCCCCAAGTGGAATTCCAGGCTGACAACATGGATGATGAAACTTCAGCTGGTTAAAGAACGGATCTTCCCACTGTGATTTTGGACTTGCCACGAAAGAACGAACGACGATTCAAATCTAAGGTTTCTCAAATACTGCTTCTTGCAGATTTTACATTGTTACCAATACATACTGCTGAAAATTAAACTGTTTTGGGGAAGGGGGGGTTGTATTATAAGTAACTTTTAAAGCATGTACCATGGACCTTTAATAAAAAAACAAACCTGTAAAAAAAATGGGACACGGTACCAACATACTGAAAGAATTTTGCTGGAACTTCAATACAATAAGCATTGGGTTCCGTTACCGATTGCAATATTCAATGGGGACACATTTCATGCTCCGGACATAGCAAGTATGCTGGTATACACTTGCAAATTTCCTTACAGCTCTTTAGTGGAAAGAGAGAGGACAGGACCCAAAACCACACGAATGGCCTGATGTTCAAAGAAGGACTTCTTCTTGCCCCAACAGAAGCAGTCACCCGTTTGGAAGTATGTTGGGTTCCGTCCAGATCCTTCACCTGGTTGGAAAAATTGCCTTCTTTGGTCAAAAACAAGCCGCACATGCCGTTCTGTTGTGAAGAGATGTTAGCAGAAGGTGATTTGATGTATAATCTTAAGATTCATTTATATCGATCTTGAAGTTTTAGAAAGAATTCGCCAGACGAGAAGAGGACACCCAACATTTATTTTTTTGGTTGGCTGTATGGGACTGAATAATTAAAGTGTTGAGGAATAAGAGGTTTTTAAATGATAATTGAAATCATGATTTGAAGCGGGTCAGGTTGGGGATTTCCAAACGGCCATTTGGGAGGAAATGATACGTGGCATGTACTATGCAGTCTCGTCTCAGTTTATTACAAAATTCTCTTAAACCTAGTTCAATACATCTTTAGTAATATCTTGATAATTTTGGAATAAATTAGGTTAGTGGATTAACCTGCTTGCAAAAATATGTAATTCCGCAAACAGTACATTTAGATTTAACTATTCGTGACAAGGCTAGCTTAGTCAGTCAGTGTGTGAACGTTCGATATGCGTAGAGTGCCCTCCTACCATAAGCTCGTTGAAAAAGGCCTAGCACTCGGAGTTTTATGGCGGAGTTGATGCCATTTTGAATTCAGCTTTTGCTGTTAGGTTGGCATGTCTACCCCCGCCCCTCTGAAGACCACAATCCAATATGGCCTTTTGTTAACACATTGGTGTGACTGCTGCTGGCAATCCCAAAAACAAATATTTCTACTTGATTACATTTTTCTATGTTCTTCATGTACAAAAAACATTTTTTAAGTTCCCATGCATGGTTGGAAGACCTAGTGACCAATGTGATGTCTTTTAAAGCCTAAGTTAGGGCTTTTCCTAAGCTTACTACCGTGGCCCCTGTCCTTGGCTGCAGAGAATTCCAACCCAGGCAGTTGCATCACGTGTAGACTAGTCTTGGTCAAGACATCCTTGGTCTAGGACTGACGGCCTTGTTGGGCATTGGGGAATGGAGCAAAACTTACATAGCTGACTAAGATGACTGAGTTTATGTTGCGGGGCAATTAATCCAACTTGTTGATTGTACTTTGTAGGCCTTCATAGAGAAAGGTCCAGTTAGTATAAGGGGCCTCTGTGAATATAGATCGGATTCAGTGGCCTGTGCTAATCCAGATTAAATAAAATATAATCTAATCTACTTTTGGCTTCTCCTTAAAAATATTCATGTATACTAAATCATAAATTGTTACCCCCGGTTTGTTCTCACGCAATACGGAAAATCATAGGTTTGTTCCAAAAAAAGGTAATATGGAAACAAACCATAGATATTTTTCCGAATTGTGTGAACAAACGGGTTTGGTCCGGCACTCTAAGATGATTGCTCAAAAAGGGAGCATGTGTAACCACCTGTATCATAAGTAGCGTAGGCTTATGAAAGTCGGTTATGCTCCCGTTTTTACTCACCCGCGTGATGATTTTCTGCCCGTTTGAGATGTGAAATTCCTAAAAAGTTCATTATTTGGTATTTTGAAGTGGACCGGAGGAGATTTCTTTAGGATATGAATTTCTCTCAATTCACTGGATCGGTTGTAGACACCTACCGAGAATGGTTTTGAAAGGTTATGGACAAACAGGGTGCAAAGAACAAACCGAACATGTTTTGAACTGCCTGCTTCTATGTAATCGTTCCCCATAGAAAAACCATGCTTTGACTTTCTGTCATCCGTGCATGACAGAAAGAAACTACTAAATAATCATATTTAGAGAATAAAAGATGAGATTTGTTGTTGTGCGCCATCTTAGATGGTGTTCATAATGGATGGGCATCCATATTTGAGTGTGGAGGATGCGGCGCGATTGTTGTAATTTTGCTTTTATCGACCTAAATTATTGTCAAAAAAATATTCTTACATCACTCTTTTTATCATTTAAATAATTTCACCCCTCTTGAAAACAAATGCTTCAATCCACGGCAACCAAAGTCATCGCGCGGGGATCGTCACGCTCTGTAAATTGATTTGCGTACCAACGCGGCATGCAAGACGCACTATAAACGCGTGTGTGGTGTCAGGCTACCAGTATGTGCACGCACTATCATCTATTACCCAGTAAGGATGGGCCGGACTTTGCCTAAACCAATCAAATTTCTTGTTAACATGATATAAACCACGCCCCTGAAAAAAATATTAATAATGACGGCATATCGGCTTATTCACTTCCAGGTGTATCTAATACATTGGTAAGCATCATTCCAAATATGTAAAAAAACTAGGTTCGGAAAAATTGGGGGCGCTTTTTCTGGTAAGGAATCCCTTGTGTCTCTTTAATGAAAATACCAAGGTTTCTGCTTGTGATCACATCTTGTAATGTGATTTTAGTAGATTTTAAATCAAACGAACCGTTTGCAAATTATGTAGGTGGTTTTTTGACACCCAAATTGTAGCTTAGAGCGCATGTTGTGAAGGCGGGGCTGTGAAGGTTGGTGAAATGGGCTGTTTCTTCAATTACGAATGAATAAATGAAAAATGAAAATAGTTGCCTCATTATGTTTGCAAATAAAAAATGTTAGGGAAACATAACATGACTTTCATTGGCTAAAGCAGTGTATAAATGATTCCAAATGACTAGGAAATTGAACTTTACACGTTACATCAATTAATAATCATTGTTTCCAGGTACAACGTCAAAATATGCATTGGCATGTAGGCAAATACATGATGAAGAATACAAGCAATGTGTCGGCCCAGAGAAGGCGGGCCCTAAATAGTTAAAACGGGTTTACCAGCTCTTTTTAATGTGCGGTAGGTGGCCGGGTTCTATGCCTTTTTCGTTGTGTGTGTGTGGTGAGGGGCGGGGAGTGGGTGCGTGTGGTATGTATGCAGGGATTTTTTTGTGTGTTAGAGCCATTAAGCAGTGATTTTCTTGGCATTCATTACAAACCAGATGTGGGCATTTGGGACAAGATCATGCTGCACTTTTAAATGTGGATATGGTAAACATGAATTGATGTTATCAAGGAAGTAGAATTCTAGAATTAGAGATAAATGGCTGAATTTTTTAGCTTCAAGTGCATTGGCCAATTGTGTCAATGCATTTTGATGCAAAATAATGGCACAAGCCCCGAGGGGCGCGTGCCATTATGAGTTCTGGTCAAACTGACGCGAGTGCATTTTTTTGTAACTGCATGAAACTAAAAATATGTAGGGCGCACTCAATTTTAAAAAATTTGCATTTTGGAATTATAATAATGCGTGTCCAGACAGTTATCAGGTGTGAAATAACTAAGCTCAAAATCAAAAGTCAATTCTATAGAAAAATCACAATTTTCCGGAACGGAATTTTTGTAACTCCTTACACGGAGCTGATTTCCTTACACCAATGGGATGAAATATATGCAGTCCCTTATGAGAAGTGGAATGCCCCAAAATACCTATTTTAGCACCCCTATAAAAAAGAGAGAGGAAAATGGTCTCAACCAGTGACCCCAGGTCACACCCTGTCGGCCAATGTACTCTGCCTCAATTCAGTTTGGCCACCTTACCAAACGGACGCGTGTTACCGCAGTATGTCATTAGCAGTCAAAATTAACTGAGATTTTTGCTACTGGACTAGTTGTCGTATCATTCGGAATACTCCTAATACTATACCATAACTATCGGGATATATTACTGGATTTATACTGGATTTATAACGCTCTATTTGGGACGGAATAAACAGAGACTTTTACGCCCGTTGGAGAGCTTGATTGTGATCCTGTTTTTGCCGCGATGCGGTCATTGTGATCTGTTTGTTTGTAGCGGGCAAAAGAAGGTAACAAAAGGCAGCCATTGCCGCCGTGTTGCGTGTTGTGTTGTTGCCTTTGCTTTTTTTGTGGCCTGTTCTGTTTCTTGTAGTTGCCATACTATCAATTAAAACAGTTCCTTTTGGGTGAGTTGTTGTCTATTATTTTATTCTTATGCTTGTTTTTGTATTTAATAATATGTGGATGGAAACGACTTTGCAAATTCGTTGACGTGTGGTGACTTGTACCGCGACGGTATCTTTGTCTAGCGTGGGGGCCGGGTCTTACGCGGCTAGCTCTTTGTTTTTCATCGCTCTTTTCGTTCCGGCCGCGCGCGCCCATATGGCTCGCTTCACCCCATTTTTTCAGCGTCTTTGCGCTTGACGCCCCGCGACATCTTTTTCACGTGCGTTCATCTACGGGTCTGATTCGTTGTCGCTCCGTTTTGTGTTCTTTTGCGTGCTGGCCTTTCTGTTTTAATGTTCGCCATTGAACAGTTTCCCTGTTTGTTTCGCTTTAAGGAAAGGGGGGGGTGGTGTTCGGGCTCCGGTCCGATGTTCTTCCAAGGCGGCCCAGCTGCTTTGGGAGCACCTAAAGATGTTTGTAAGGCTGCGGATACTTCATGGCGTGTTAGGTAGGAGGTTTTTCTCCCTCGGGCGAGTCCGCCGTCTACCTCGCTACGGACGCTGCTGCCTGTCTAGCCCCTAGGGGCTTTACTCGGTGCAGGATAGCGCGGTCTGCTAGCCTTTTTCCCTTGGGATTTTGGCGGCTGCAGACTTTCCGGTACGGCAGCCCGGTTTGCTTATAGCCGTGCTAGTGGCCGGCACCTCGGGGGCCAGCCGGCTAGACACGCGCCGGCGGCTTGGCTCGCCTGATTTAGAGTTGCTTAATCGGTGTGAAGGCTTGCGTGGTTGCTCTTGCTATCTCACCTGTGGGATATTTGACCCCCGACGGGATCATGCAGTCCGTACGGTGGCGGTGTGTTGGCAATGGTGACGCCGGGGTTTCCGGGCCGATTCCATCGCCAGTACCGACACCCGGCGCTCGTGGTTTAGGAGGGGTCATGGACCCTGCCGACCGCGCTGCCGTAGGTACCGGTCCGGGCTTGGATTTCGTCCCCAGCCCTGAGGTGGTTTACTCGGGCCCCGTTACGGGGGCGCCGAGGGTGTCGTTTATGCTCAACTGCTCCCCGCATGGCTAGCGAAGCAGCACTTCGCCAGGTTGGTCCCCTCTCACGAGGCGGGTACCGTGCGCGGTTAATGGTGCGGTTCGTCCAGCTCTGGTTCCCGCTCTGGTTCAGCGTTACGGCACACCCGCTGGCTAGCCTGCTGCCAGCGGGGTTAATCGGGCTCGTGCTGCATGCTCCACAGGCCTTCACGGGCTAGGGGGGGCGCGGAGCGCTTCGCCAGGTTGGTCCCCGCTCACGCGGGTTCCGTGTGAGGTTACTGGTGCGGTTGGCCAGTTGCTTAGTTCCCCGCGTACGGTTTTACGGCGTTTGCGGTACACCCCGTGGGTTTTTCCATTCTCGGCGCTCATCGTGGGGCAGCCTATGGGGCTTGCATTCGCGGGGGAGTCGGTGCAGGCTGCAGCATGCCTCAGGGCGCGCTGCGTGCCAGTGCGTAGCCCAGTCGCTATAAGTCTCTCGCGGGTTTTGTATAGCTCGTGGTTCGGGACTTCTAGGGGCTGTTCTCCCTGCCCTTCGGGCGCGGAGTAGTACTCCCTTTTATAGCGTCTCACCTCTCTTCTTTTTTTTCTTTTGGGAGGTGATCGGCTTGGGTGATTGTTCAACTTCAATCTCTTGCCGCGGCCTCCTTCCCACAGGGGTGCGCTGATGTGACCGTTTCCGCCGTCGTTGGCGTTGATTCGGGTTAACACAGCGGACTGGTCACCGCGTACTGGGTGGGATGTTGCTAGGGTGTTGTTGTCCGCATTCCCTGGTGTTGACTTTCTACTCACGGCGCCGCGACCTCCTGTCTCCCTTGCGGGGATGTCGCGGACCGCCTTGGCCTCGGGGGCATCCTCCAGGGGTGCTGTAGGTCTCGGCGGTTCTCTCGGGGCTACCCAAGTATGATCTTTGGCAGGCTCCATAAGGGGCGGCCTAGCAGAGTGGGTTTCACCCATGGCTGGGCATGTTTGCCTGGACTTGGGGTGGGAGCCCTCTCAGCCTTGGGTAGTCAAGGGGTTACCGCGTCTATTCTAGACGTGCTTAGACTTCTGCATGCAGGGTCCCCTGGGGTGCTCGCCATGCTGTGGCGGGCCTAGCCAGCCTCGGCCTGGCATGGGGCGCATCCTTGCCGTGCTATGGCTTGCAGCTCCGTCGGGGTCCAGACCTTAGCCGTAGACTCTGCCCCGGCGACGATGGGGTGCTTTGGAGTCTTGGGTGGCCTAGAGGCCTTCTGCTACCCTCACATGGCTTTCAGCTCTGGGTCGCCGGCGCTTCTTTTGTCGCTGCCCTATGTTGGCGGCTCTGACTGTTGCTGCATACGGTAGACTAGCTCATTCGTGGTGTAGTAATGTCCCGTTACGTGTTGCAACTCGGGGACTTGAGGCTCTGGTCTCTACAGTTAGGCGCTCGGCCATTTAGGCCTTGGCTGTCCTGGCTCTTGGCTCTGGATGTTAGGCCTTCTGCTACCTAGCCTGGTCCGTGTATCCCTTGGGGAATTGGGGGGGACTAAGGTATGGGCCAGTTCGTGCTCCCCTCATGGGGATCAGCGGGGCCTAGTGACAGTTGCCGCCTGGCGTTTGTCTCTGTTCCCCATTGGGGTCTAGACCATGTATCACGCTTGGCTGGTGACTCGTGCTAGGTATTTGGGTAACTTAGCCCCGACTTACTTGGGAGGGTCCATGGCCTTTAGCCTCGGCGGTCCTTTGACTTTTGCCTTGCATTAGGCCTTGGGGCTTTTCATCGCCTAGCCTTTGCTACTAGACTTAGACCCTTCATCTCCATTCGGGGTAGTTGGCCCTGGTTCTTTCCTCGCGCATGGTCGGACCTAGTCGGGCCTAGCCTGGCCTAGGGGCTGATGCCCTGCTGATTGGTGTATGACCTTGGCCACCTTCGGGGTTTATGAGGCCTGGGCCTATGCCGGTCTGGCATGGCCCCCTCCAGGGTCTTCACTGGGCCGGCCTAGTCCTGGGGTAGGGGCTTTTATGTCTTCCCCTTGGCCTAAACCCCGTACGGGAACATGATCATCGCGCCTTGGCTGTTCTACCTTGCGTCGTCTCACTCTGTGTGGTGCGCGAGACCTAGGCTAATGCCGGCTGGTGCCTCGGGGCCTAGCCTGCTCTTGCGGGTCTCGGGCTTTGGTCCTTCAGTCTTGATGCTGATGCTCGGGTTCCTCATTGGGCTTGGATCCCACCCAGGTGGATGACCTCGCCCCCTCTGGGCTCTGTTTGTCCTGCGGGCTGGTGGTTTGGCTCGGTTGTCTTCTAACCTTACCTGTGCTCCCAGGCATTACTCCTCGCCACTTGGGGCTAGACCTTGAGGTCTTTCGACTTTTGCATGGACAATGCCCACTGTTGGGTCGGTTGTTTGGACCGTGGATAACCTTCTCCTGGTTTGTTAGGGCGTTAGGCGGCTGGCTTTGACAGTTCTTGCACATTCCTTTGGCTCCCGATTGCTGACCAGAATGGTCCGCTGTCTCCCTAGGGGGGACTTGGACACAGGTTGTGGGTCGGGCTCGACGGTTTATGCCCTCGTTGGGGCTCGTCGTGCGGGCTTAGCGTCGGGCCTTGTTCCGGCCTAGCGTTGGGGCTAGTGGGGCATAGCGTTGGGGCTCGTCGGCCCCTAGCGTTGGGGATCGTTCCGGGCAGAACGCAGGGTTGTGCTCCCGATTCGTCGGGGTCTCTCTTAGGGGGTTCCCCCCAGCGGTCTTCAGGCTCACGTTGTTCGATCTCTTCCCTTGGGGTTTTTCTTTGCCACGCCGTCTGTCTCAACTGGGCTGCCTTGTGGGAATCCCCGCGACGGAGTATTCCCTAGTTTGGTGTGTGGTTCTTAGAACTCGCCTTCACAGGTGGCTTTCTCCGTTGTTCTTGGCAGTGACTGCGGTCTTGTATTCCCGCCGTGCCTTGCGACTGGATTTGGCTTTTCCCTTAGTACCCGGGGTTCATGGGGGCAAGTTGGTTGCTCTTGGCTCCTGTCTTTACGACCTGGGAGCCCATGACATGGTGGTCGGCACACTTCGACTGGGGTTGTCACCTCTATCTAGTCGGTCAAAGTGACTGAAACTTTAAAGTCGGTTGGGCGGTTCTCGCTCCCGGGTGGGAATGTATCTGGGGCGTAAACCCCGATGTGAGTATTTCTTACCATGTTGACGTCGCCGCGTTTGGTGACGAGTTGGTTAATCCTGTTTCGGGTAGCACGACACAGAATGTACTAAATCGTCATATTAAGCCAAAAAAAATATGGTTGTCTCCAAGCTGACGCGCGCGTTTTGTAAATTTCGAGGTAATTCAAAACAGTTAAGCGGAACGTTTTTTTATTTTTTTTTATTTCAAAAAAAATTTGTGGACTCTCCGCTTTTTGTGAAAACTAAAACAAACACCAAATCAAGGATCCTGCAGCTCCGGCCTTGAACTGATCAAGCCTGTCAAGCTACTACGATTTTGTTGCCGTATTTTGTCCATTTTCCAATCTAAAAAATGTACTATTATGATTTCTAAATATCCTTATCTCGGTGACTTTTAAAAAAAAAAGAAAACAGATGCCAAAATGTCCTTAGATATTTGCCAATAAAGTTCTGAAATTTTGTCCATAATAACCCCATTGTTGAATGATATTTTTTTCTTAAATTGCCAGAACATTCACACACTTGGGAAGTCAATATCAAGAGATTAAAACCCCGACTTATATTCCCGACAATCTTTCAATGATACCAGCATTTGTTTTTATGCTGTGTTCCATTGATATTCCTATGATGTATGGCACCAGTCGATCCATTTGATACTGTGGTAAAGACTGGTTTGTGATTCGTGATCGCGACACGTATTTTGCAACAACACCGCAGGGTGAAAGGTAATCTCCCGTTAATGTCAATAGTTGTAGTCTTTAATGTTTGTCTAACACGTTTCATATTTAACAACACCTCTTCCTGTTTGAAATTTTAGGACATTTCAAGTTTATAAATCAGAACAGAAGAACTTTGACATTTTATGAGTGAGCGCATAGAATTAGGAATTAAAAAAAAATAAAATAAAAAAATGCGCGTAAACCGCCTTATTTTAAAAACACTCATCAGCTTTGAGACAACTATAATATTTGTTTTGGCCTTATTACTAAGAACGGCGTATTTCGGCTTATTAATCATTTCATGTGTGATCTAATCACTGGGGAGAAGAGAAGGAGAAAGGTCTTCCCTAATTGATACGCACACGCCGTTACCCAATATATCACTTGGCAACTCTTGTAAAAGCTAGACCAACAAAGGGCCCGCTCTCGGCAGGGAGTAATGTTTCATGGTTCCATGAATCATCGCCGACAGAAACTGGGCACGCTCAGTTGAACAAGATATGACCTGTGCGCAGAAAGGTATATCCACGATGCGCAGTTGGTTTGTTTACATGTGGAGACGAAAAACAAAGAGATTGAGTCGATTACAGCCGAAATTCTTGAGATTTCAGTCCAAAAAAATCCGGGAGAGAGATAGCATGTTCCTAAGATGAGTTACATTGATTTTATTTTGAAACCTTGGATGTTTTGAAAGCCTATTATTTCTTAAAGTATGATATTGGAGACGAAATCGAACTTGGAAATGGGGAAGAGAGAACAAATTGCCGTATCTAAACAATGACACCAAACCCCCTTGACAGTGCCCGGAGTTGCCCGTTTCTCAATTTGGTCCCGAAGTTGGTCATATTACCACAGAATTTGTAATGTTGTTAAGCAGAGAATGTTAAAATTGTGCATTTGTATTAAAAGCAGTCAAATCTGGCAGAGAGGTAGGATAAATTTGGAAAACAATGGGATATGGAACCACCTGCACACGTCAAGTTCAATGTCACCTAGAGTTCACAAAAAGGTCAATTGAGGCAAATACATTTTAAAAACACTGCAGAATAAGGTGCATTAAAACTCTAACAACATCATAAACATTCATCGATCTATTTGTGACATACATTCGACTTAATCAAAGAGGCTCTTCTTCAATTAAAGGTGACACGAGATTTATGGATACAAATTTGTATAAATTTGCGCTTGTGTAGAATATCAACCGAGGATATTTCGTAGGTTTATTGACAAGAGAAAAGAAGAAAAAAAAACACTAAGTTTTTTTGAACTCCCCGCTGTCATGATCGGCTCCATAAACAAGCATACTCGGATATCCGTCATGCACAACAAAATACAAAGCATATTATTACATAATATGGCTTTTGACAACGGCTTATTGTCCCTCCAGGTTTGATTTAACTATTGGTAAAAATTGTTTACAAATGGAGGGGCATAATTCCCCACATCATGAAGAAAACAAACATTGTATGCGTTAAACTGATACCAAAATTTTGTCATGGCAACATGTGTCCGAGACCACGAGACTGACAATCGTCGAGTCCACCTTTAAGTAATTCCCCGAGTCTCAAGTTGAGGTTTCAGTTTGTCTTTCGCTGGCCCCAATCATAGAGGTAGGATTTGTAGAGTGTTGGTCCCTGTAATTCGGCTAGATTTGTTCCCCCAATAATGTATCGAATAAAAAAGCTTTTTTGTTGTGCAACGTTTTAATCAAATACAGTCCAAACCCTACTTTATAACATTTTTATTTTCAGAAACGTGGTGGTGCTAGGTGAAAGGCAGTAATGGCATGTGGTGTGACCCCCCCTCCAAAAATGTGAAATTCTAATCTTATTCTCAATTCTACGACCGTGATGTGCGATTTTTGCCTGAATTTATGGACATTCACTGCACTGCCCCTTAGTTAAATGTGCCCTCGATACCCCCCAAAAACCATTTCTGGTGTTCATTGTTCATCTTAAATGATTGAGGTTTTGACATTTTATTGAGTTGCTTTTCTTTCCAAAAAATATGCTCAGTAAGTGTAATATGCGAACCACCTTCTTCCTCCCGACAATGGTATTCGCTCTGTTGAATGTTGCCCCCCCGCCCGCCCCCCAGCCCCCCCCCTGCCACCAAGATGTGGTTGAAAACCAACATTGGCAAAAATAAATTGATAATAGGTGCCCGGCTAGCCCTAGACCTAATCTTGTTTGAATATGCTCCATTGATAACTGAATTTTTTCACGGTATTTCCTAAAAACATGAATACTATTAAATATGATTTTTTGGATTAGGGCCCTATACATTGCAATAACAACGTACTAAACGAGATCAAGGTTAATGCTGAATGCATGTGGCATCAACATGCATCGTGTGCATTACAAATGCTGTGGTAAATATTGCGATGGACGTCCATTGAACAATACGTGGTACACTGGCACTCATTGCTTAAAACAGGTATTTTCTCTGAAGTGGAAAATCTATATCGCCAGGGTCTCATTTATAGTCTTTTTCACACCAAAATGTGGCCCACGTCCGGTACAAAATTAAGAAAACGGGCAACTTCGGACACTGAAGTTTGATGCCATTGTTTAGATACGGCATTTTCTTTCTTATCTTTTCCCAATTCAACTTACTTAAATATACTTTAAGAATACGGCGCTACAAAACATTCAAGTTTTTAAAGCCGAAAAGTACTAGTTAAAACTAGAATCAATGTAATACTAGGACATGCTATCTCGCTTCTAAAAATGACCACAAATGATCCGAAATGACCTTGCTTTACCTTTGAAGATGATTGACGTGACGTTGGTTCCATGTCTACAATAATCAATACTCATATTAATTATCAACATTTATGCCAAGTTTTCATGCTTTTAAATAAGAAATGCACAATTCTTACAATATATGTCTCTATCGCTACTATGTACATCGATGCAATGTTGATGCACATGCTATCAGCATCATTATCGTCTCGTGTTGTAGTGTTCCAATACAATAGTTTTAGCGACCTGTTTTAATTACGAGGGCTGCGATGATCATTGGTCAAAGGATTTGGGAAGAGCTTCTCCTTCTCTCCTACCTCCATGATCTAATACATAGGAAAGCATTCCAAATATGCAAAAAACCCGGGTTCGAAAAAAATTTTGGGCGCTTCTTTTTATGGAAACTCTCTGCTCCTTTAAGAAGAAATGGGGGGGTAAGAATTTTTCTACGTTGAGATTAAGAGTGATCCCTTCTTGCTTATCCTGGTATCCTATTTTATTAATTTTTACCTTACAATTCTTACAAACTCCTCTCAAGAAGCATTGGAGGCTTAAGAAGAATATCTGTTTCTGAAATTCACTTAAATAGCATTTTTTTGAAGAGCCGCCCCCAATTTTTCAAAAAATTGAGATTTTACATGGTTTGCATTGGTAACTGGCTAGTAAACCTTACTTGTGAATGGTTAAGCAAGCTCGAAAAGTCTGGTCTCACAAACGAGGATTTTGTAATTTAGAACAATAATTCAACGGCTTTGCTGAAACGGCCTTCCAATGTGAAATAGCCTTGATATTGTCTGTGATATGATAACAACCATATTAATATTTTGCCTTCTCCTCATTGTTTCAATACAGTGATGATGACTCGTCAAACAGTTCAGACACCTTTCCAAACCCAGCTTTCCCACATTGACTATTCCAACGGGCTGGCAGATACAACCACCACCTGCCTCGCTGCTGGCAAACTAAAGTTGGCTAATAATGAGTTCATTAATACATGAGAGCTGGTGTAAAAACTCCTTTAGGTGAAGTCGATTATGATTATTGCTTGGGGTTGCTCGCTATACCTTTCACAAATTGGTTTCACAGATGTCCATATCCCCCGTAATGACGACAACGGTGTGTTTGAGGCAGTGAATGATACAAGTGATGCACAATTTAAACCACCGAAGCAAATGGTGATGCAGCTAAAACTGGAGCTACTTGTGAGAACACAAATGTCAATTAATAGAGGGCAGCGTCGAAGTGGATCCCGCTGAAGGAAATTATTGTAAAATTTGCAGATAAAACATTCCAGCTGCTCGTGATCTACGAAGACACAACCGGAGACTAATGAGAAGTACTTTGTAGTATCTGCTCCAAGGAATTTGTTTGTGGGCTTTATTTCCTCAAAGATCACGAGCATAGACCTAAGGGAATCTACTCCTACAAATGTTTGAGACGTGCAACAAAGGTTTTGTAAATAAAGACACTAAGACGTCATGTTATGATACACACACAGGGCTAAACCATCTTCTTTCTTGTGCTGTGTGTGCGGGAAAGGTTTCAATCAGCAAGGGTCTCTTAAATCGCATGAGAGAGTACACTCGGGTGACAGAGGCCATACCCTGTAGTATGTGTGATAAGAGGTTTATACAAGGCACTCTTAGGAATACCCATGGAAATGTCCATGGAAAAGTACCTTGGTAATGGATCAGAGTTAGTGTGTCATTCATTGATGGTGTATTTCAATTATTCCAGTACTGTGTGCACGGTCATTTTCCTGAGGGTTTGATTTTTGCAGAGATGTACTTTTCCGGAATTCCCGTATTCCAGATTTGGCCATAAATCAAAAAAATCCTGAAATGTAAAAAAAAAAAAAATTTTTAATTTTTTAAAAACCCAAGTTTTAGTAACAATTTATTGTAGTAGAAGGGGTCTTGTCCAACTAATCCCGTAACGAAAATATGTTCCCACAAGCTTCAGCTTCACCGGAGCTACGCTAAAATTTGGCCTTCCTGTCAGTTCAAATTTTGGATTTTCCCTGGAATGTGGACTAACTTCTTTCTGTCTCTGTTAATCTCTGTTTTGGGGGATTTCACAATTGGATGTGAAAACATGAAAGTAACTATAGTGGCATTTATCCTTCCTCAGTCGTAATGTCAGTGCAATATGCAGTGGTCTGCAGTATTAAGGGGCCTGTTCCGATTGTCTTTGAGAACCCGCCCTGATTTACCCAGAAGTGTTATCGATTTTTGGTATCAGATGAAAGGCCGTAATTTTTCTCATTTTTTTGTTGCTGAAATTTGCCCTCACATCCATTTCATTCCCAAGATATAAACAAAAAACCGCCGTTTTAGTGGTTAACCAATCAATATTAGCAGAGTATGGAATAGGGCTTTGCAACATGCATTTTCGCGTCTACCCTCAAAACCGCAGTTTCTTTCCACGTACTTGATTGGGTGTATGTGCAAGTGCCAGGCTCCATATCAATAGAGAACACAATGCACATAACTCGGAACAAGCCCTTTAAAGGCATGGTCCCGATTGCAAATAGCCCTCTCCCCATAATCCCAGATATTACTGTAGTGGTCAATATCTTGGTGTGCAAAGAAGCAAAGAAGCTTGGTTAAAATGTCTAGCTTTTATAGTGGCTATGATGAATCAGTTTATACTTGGTATGGCTTATACATTCAGACAAGAGGCATTATGAGGGGTAACAGATAAAGAGGTCAAAGGTAATTCAGGGGTCATTTAGGGTCATTTTACCTTGTGGCATGTTGTATGGTTAAAATATTGGTCTCGGTGTATTGGAGTTGATGATCCAATTTTCAAACTTGTTGCACTGAGACAAGGGTTCTTAGGTAGGGTAACATATGAGGTCAAAGGTCATTCAGGGTCACTTATGGTCATCATATTGCTCTATACTTATTCTTTGACCCTTAATCGGACAACCTATGTGGGACCGCTGTCCCTGTTTTTGTCAAGGTCATTTTCCCCTATCAGATAAAAAACAACGATATGACTAAATCTGACCATCCCCCTTAAAAAATCGTGAGCAAGAGTCCTTTCACCTCCTCATGCAAACCTTAACAAAGGTGTAGTTCCCCGTAGTATTTCCTCATTCAGATCACTTTAATACCCGACCTCAAAGTACCTGGGCTATTCAAAGTGTGACCCATGCATTTTATGCATACATATCCAACCCTTCATGTCATTCTCTGTCAATTTTAGAAAGTCCCCCTTAATTTGGAATAGACTTTACCATTCCCGGCAAGATGGCGGCTTCATCTGAAAGGTGGAAGACCTCATTGATTGAAAGCGCTGAAGTACACATACACTAGTGTAAAGCCGGCACTTAGAGGCACTCAAGAAATACCTGCCTGACCGTGTTGATGTCACTGACTCGTGGAAGATGAATGCACTATGCATGCAAAATATATTTATGTAATGGAGTTACATACACTTGATGTAGATTCTGTAAAATAAAAAAACTCAAGCAATTTTTGTATGGGAAAAATAAAGCACAGTACATGAAATATGTTGACTTACAGAGCCTTTCATTTGGGGAGTAACCATAAAGTATTTGCAACACTATCTTTTTCAGTATTGGCCTTTTCAACCTTTTTTGATTCTTCATAGGTTAAAATACACAAGTGGGAAGTGACCATGTAAAAACCACTGACCTAAGACTGGGCTTATTTGGACTCATTGGAATGCATTTTCCATGCTCATTCTTAAAATGTTCATAAAAATGCATAATTTTGACATTTTTGATAAAATATGAAACATTTTGATTTCTTATCAGCTGTAGTCACCTCCAGGCTCAGAGCATTAAAGGTGCAATGAGAGATTTCACATATCAGGTGTCCCTAAACAAATTGAAAGTACTGATTTTTGCCCTAATGTAAAGCTTTCGATCAAAAATGACCCCATCTGAAAGGATTAACCCGAGAAATGTTTCTTTCGTAAAAAATTGTGAATTTTCTAATTTTGTATAGGAGCAAATACGAAATACAGCCTATGTTTTATGTTGAAATATAAGCATATCAAAATCACCCCTTTTCTCTCTTTTAAGACATTTCTGTAGCCAAATACAAGGTAAGAAAAGAAATCTTTGAGTGTCTAATATATATGAAATTACTATTATGACACAATATTTGGGTGCTTCAAAATCTCTCGTTGCACCTTTAAGGACAATATAGCAAATTTTGTGCCACCTCGGGAAAAAGTGGATACTTATCCATCCTAAATTTGTAAGCTCCATCACCCAATAACTCTGTCTCATTGAAAAGTTAAGTCAAATTGCAACTACATTTGGATCATAGATGCAACATGGAAAACCCCATATGTTTCAGAGGTCAAATGCTGCAGTCAAAGGCATATAACGTTATGTTTCTAAACTGATAGGTTCAGTTTTTGGGAAGGTGAAACCTGACAAATCCATATGTTAATGAGGTTAAGGTCAAATGCCAGGATTCAAAATCATGTGTAATGTTATAAATTAGTGTAGTATTAAAAACTTGGGGGATTTGAAGTGTACATGATGTGGATCAAACTTTGGTCATAGATGCCCATGGAAACCTGTGTATGTGGTACAGAGGGAATTACCCTTCAGAAGGCTAAAAATTTAAAAAAAAACTTTAAATTGATTAAAAAAATTATCTTTCTTTGCTTTTGGGTTAAACAACAATCGCGCTTCGGTTCAAAAGTTATATGGTTGAAAATGAACTTGGTGAATTGAAATTTCTTAGGATATTTCTTACGGATTTTATTGTGTTTTCAGGCTACTATTTTTAACGTTTTCCACTTTAAAAGTATACCTTAACAAAAGTACCAGTTAATTTAGATTTTGCTCTATAATTATACAAATATTATTCTGTTAATAAAATTCTGTGCGGATTTTCTAAAATTATAAAGTAAGGGGCAAGTCACGAACACTCAACAGAGATGATGAAAAACAGGTAATCATCAACAAGTTATCAAGCTTATACTGTCCAGGTTTTTATGGTGATGGAATAAAGCAACAATACAGCATGGTGTGAACTTGAAGGGTATAATGTAATTATGACCAGATACCTATAGTTTAAGAAGGAACCCATGTTTAACTCGACTTAGGTTTAGGTCTGGATTGTGCTAATGCGGGGAATTTGGGTATTTATGCTACCCGGGTACTCGATGCAATTTTCAAGATCTGTTTGATTCAGATTTATTTTTATAAAGTCTTAACAAACCAATTTGTATAGGAAGACACATAGGAATCACTTTGTCCATGTTGTCTGTTGTCAATCCGTGGCGGGGGCCACGGCCGGCTGGGGTTTTTGGCCCCATATTTTTTTTCGCCCCTAGACCTAGTTTGTACCCCACCCCCCAGCAAAAGAAAGAAAACTGAGCGTGGATTTGGCAACAATTATTAGATTTGGGCCAAAAATCACAAAATTTTGGGGTATAAAAAATAAAAAAAGTAAAAAAAATATTTGATAGTTTGCCCCCCCCAAAAAAATTCACTTTGCCCCCCCCCCATTTTCCCCACAAAAAAAGGAAGTCTGGCAAACCTGGGGCAGATTGGGAACAGTCAGGGGTGTACACCCTACTCTTATACGACACTGACTGCGATGATACATGTACAGTTGTGACTCTCTGTACACAGGACCAACAGCTTTACATCCCCTCCAAAGGACGGGATGCTTTTCACAACATTTATTTGCCCACTTCCAAGTGTAACATGGAGGAGAGCGGTATTCTGTATTTAATTAATAATAGCTCGTTTCATCAAATCCAGAATTGAGTGCCCGTATAAATCCCAGCAAGTGAACCCACCGGGATTGCGACCCCGATTTTGTAAATCGCGTGGCCACATGCAACCACCCTACACCTCTAAGCCACTCTCTCTCTAACTGTTAAAACAATTAAATTTGCTTCAATTTTTGTAAACGTGGTCTCAAGTTGTTGATTCAGCTCATAAAGTGAAATCAGAGGAAAAGTTTGGACTACCTAGTTTTGGTTATTAACCAATGGCGAATAAAGTTACAGCTATTGAATTTCCTTTTGTCTGCGACTTATTTTATGGGATAACGTGAAAACTAAGTCATAACAGATAAGGCATCCGTAAGAAGCTATGGAGCCATTTGCACCCCCTATTACCTGAATCAAATCAACTTTTAACTTTTGACCCATATACACCACCTCTTCCTCGCCTTAAACTTACTTTCTCCTCCCCTCTTACTCGTCCCCTCTGTCATTGCCACCCGACCAGCCTTCTTCTTGCCTTTGCTCCTCCCTTCTACATACATTCCTGTCCACATCAGTTCTGAGTACGAGGGCCGCCTCTGTCATAAACGAAGCTCCCTCGGCCAACATCCTTACCCCCACTCGTCCTTTCTTCTTGGTCCCTTATTTCCCCCTGCTATGTTCTCTTTTGCTCTTTCTTCTTGCTAGGTTCCATCTCATAAGTCTGCTCCATTATCTGAACATCCAAATCCTCTTCTCCCACGTTTTTGTGTTTCTCCCTTCTTGGTCTCGTCCTCTGATTTCACTCTTTCTCTGCTGGTGGTTCCTGCCTTCCTTTGCCGATGCTTCGTCTTCTTCTTCTCACTACTTCCCCCTTCACCAACCTTTAGGTCGTCTTTCCTCAATTTTCCGTTGTCGCTCCAACCCGTCGTCCTGCTTCCTCTCGCTGCCACCTGAACGCCATCTTTATGCTTTGACGGGCTTGTGATTTTCACCTTTCTCTATCTTTGGTCTTCTCCTGGCTCCCCTTCTCCTTCCTGCTGCTCTCTATCTCTACTTTCTTTGTCTCCTTCCCTTGCCTCTTTTGAATCAATCCCTGTCCAGTCTTCATCCGCCAATTCATTCATCTCTTCTATCTCCCTTCACAACTGCTCTTGTTCTTTCTCCATCTCCACTCCGCCAACCACAGCTCCTGTTGTTCCATTAATTCCTCTCTTTCAGCCTACATTCGCAGTAATTTGCTGCCTCAGTTTAAATTCGACCCTCCACTTGCTCTCCTTAGTTCTCCTTTTGATCCATTTCCCGCACCTTTTCCACTTCCTTCCAGGACCCGACCCCCGTCAACCACTCTGACCATCCCTAGTTTCCTTTCCGTCTTTGCGGCTGGTGGCCCGCGAGCTCTACCCTCCTCACATCAGGTTGCTTTGATTACCATGGTTGATTCGTACATGCTTTTTAGGAAGTGCGCTTCCGGCTGGGACTCCTACTGCTGGACGACTCCTAGTACTACTTTGTCTCTCCCATTCACTCCTCTTCAGACCTTGGTCATTCCCGCCTTACCTTTTCCTGTCTTCGGCTGCTCTCTCTTCTCAATCCCTTGCCAGGTCCTGCACCACCTTGCTCGTCCTCTTCCTCGAACTATCTTCCACGTTCATACTCTTCCTCGTCCCAGCCTCCACGCTCGTTGCGCACTCCTGTCTCCTCCATCCATTCTCTCCTCCCAGCCTCTTCCGTCGGTTTCCTGATTCTGAACCTGGACATCTCTGGGGTTCTGCCACAAAAGACAAAGAAAGCTATCCATTTCGATCTCCATTATATATCCATAAAACTGCTGGCTTAATAGCCGACTCTATACTACATCTTAGCCAACAGTGCACTCAAAACTATAGAACACACATGCAAACAACTAAGTATTCTACACAGGGATGCACATTCTATTTTGTTATTCTTCATCTGGTACATTAAAAGTGCATGAATATGCTAGGTCCAGGTGGCTCAATGATCTCCCACATGCATCACTACCAACTGACGTTCACTACTTCCGCTGGCTAATCCCAACCATCCCTTATCAGCTTCCTCCTCATATCCGCCATCCAACTTTCTCCCCTATCTCTTAAGTTCCGTCTGAACAACTCCAACCCCTCCTGTTCCAATCTACTTAATTCCGCCTTTATCTTCGCCACTTGCATTTACTCTCACCAATCCCTCCCTAGTCCCTACTCCTCTTTTGCTCTGTTTCCAATTGTTCCAACTCATAAAAATTGTGATTAAGACCCAATTAATTGGTCGAGCTATGATTGGAAAAAATATTGGTCGAGATGCAGTCGAGCCCCATATTTTAAAACTCATAGCGGAATAAACCGGCACCTGTAGACAGACCATGTGAGTACAGTGTTGAAACAAATGAAATCGTCCATCACTCAATGGAGAACACAATAGACTGATGGTGGTAGGACACTCATCACACGTACACTGTAGTTATATGAACACGTGTGTGTGAGCCACACAAACTTGACTGCCTTAACACTGGACCATATGTCCTATCACAGTGCATGTTTGTCTCCTCATATTTGACTCCAGGGCAATGTCGGGTCCCCGCTCGTGAATCCCACAAATGCGTTCCCTCACTCTGCGGAGGAGTTCGCACTTCTCCACCCCGGGACTCCCACCAATCACCAACTTTACAGGACCGACTGGACCCTCCTGCTTACAATCACCGTCCAGAAGGCATAAATATTTCAATGTTTGGCGAATGTAGGCTTTCCCAAAACCTGAAGCTCTGTAGGCTTGAAAGACGACAGTTGTAATACTGCTCAGATCTATATACCAACTATGCAGATCCACTGCTGGCGAAATAATTTTCGTCACATGTGAAGATCATTTATCTAAAAGCTATTACTTCATATCTAACATTCGAATATTGTCCCATGGGAAAGCAGATAACGGGCATTTCGTATCCACAGCCTCGTCCCCAGCGTCCCCCCGACTTACCTAAAAATGTTGAGATTTTTATATCCTCTAACCGTTTGGCCTTAGATCCACGGTTTTCCAATCTTTACTGCAAATTCGGTCGCATTCTTAAGAAATTCTCATTTTGTATTTTCTGTCCGTAAGAGTCAGGAATTAACAGCACAGTAGCCTATGAGGACCGTGGTAAACGGGCATATGCTCTAACACCAAACCACAGATCGGGATCATCTCAAATTTTGAGAATAAGCTTTTCTCAAGGATATCCTAGTACAAAATGAATAAAACAAATGTGCTGGAATCACGAAATGCCCTATTTAATGACATCCACGGGAATATACTTTGTGTTGCAGTCTTGTAAAATTCCGTGTTTACTCTTCACGCAACATTAGTTCTCATGCTTTATTCCGTTTTGTAGTCTAGGAGAGCCCGGACTAATAGCTCCAGGCGAACCATATCTCTCTCCGTTTTGCACCGGACTTGGCATCTAATCCTTGATCACATTTACGTGGAAACATTGATACTGCCATTGTGATCAGCACTCAAAATAAAGAACATCGCCGCTCTGGAACGATTTTTTTCCACAACATATGCTTCAGGAGCAAGTTGTGCATGGTCCAAATCTCACACAATTCCCCTGTATTAGCGAATAAGCATAAATCCAAATGGCAACTATCTTGAATTATGGAATACCCGCATATAGCTATATTTCACTTATTGGGATTATTTAGAGTATGAAGTACTTATTATGTGTTTCCAAACAAGAAAGCAAACAAGCATTTTAATATTTAGTTTTGTTTACCATTTATGCAGACAAAAAAATCGGCTTTGGTCTGTGGCTTATTAGGCTACGACGCCCATGGACAACCCACACTCTCTTTTCCAATTCCAATAAATTAGAAGAAACGGCCATAACCCCCCATTCTTACAACTGCCAAATCAAATAATAATACTTGAAAGTTACAAAACTCGCCTTCAAAACGCCATAGATAAGCTCTCGTCTTCTCCACAAAGAGGAGGGGCGTGATGTAGTGTTGGTATTATCGAAGAAAATATAGTATCACCGACCCAAAACCCCAAGTCTAAAACTTCAAAGGTTCCTAAGCCACTTAGGCAATGCATTGTTCTTCTAAGTCCTATCCTTTACTAGGCGTCAGCCAAGTATTTTTTTACAAGAATCTGGGTATTACAAACTTTTACCTTTCTTGAATAAATAAACAAATTGCCCTTTAGCCCTATTTTCCCAAATATCGTAGAAAGGAAGCACCACACGCGTTTGACCCATGACTTATAACGTTAACCTAAGGAATTAATTTGATCTATATTTCGTCAGATTAGAGCATTTTCAAACTTTGACCCCCAGTAACTTTAACCCCTTCCCCGAGGGCCCCACGCCAGCAAGCGGGTCTCAGGAATTCATTCATATTTGCAAAAGTTATATTTTTCTCTGAACTTTCCCCGGTTCAGATTTGGTACCCATTGTTCGTTTGAATCAAACCTTCTTGGCTGATGCTCTATACACCACTTCCAGTTATTTCCCTTTCCTTGCAATTTCAATATTTTTTGAAAATCACTGCTAGTGTCCTTCGTTTCACAAAATAACCTTTAACATAGACATTTCTTTCTTTTATTTAATGTCAGGCTAATCTATGCTTACGCTGTTTATCCTACTTAGTAACGCTGGACGGATTGGCACCGAGATAGCGATTAACCCCCTGTGAAACTCTGGCAAAGTCGGGTTCGAGGCTACATGATCAGAGAGGGGGCATTCCATAGCCTAACAGATATGGGAGAAAATGATCTTCTGTGGAGGTCACGTTGGACCGGGGGACTTTCACAGAGGTCTGAGACCTGACTGAGCTCATAAGGCGAGGATCAACCTGAAGCAGCCCATGTAGCAGCTGGCTAAGGAGATTTGGTGCTTGTCCATAAACATGCGATGGAAAAGAGTGACAATTCCAACTGCCCTGCGATGACCAAGTGGTTGGATGTGTTAAGTGTGCTCACTCTCGGGGATACCAATATGGAAATAGGCACTCCTCTGGATTGTCAATCTATTTTGGATAGTGAAGTGTTTGGTGCGCCACACCATGCTGACTGGCATCCTTCCATTTTGAATGATAACAGCCTTCAGTTGTCCCAAAACATTGGCAGCTCGACGGAGCAATCCTAGGTCCGCTGACTGGCAATTTTAGCATTTTGGTAATCACAGGGAACCATGACAGATCATTACTGATGGAAGATGCCAAGTATAATCGAACCCTGTCACTCTTCTAATTGTTCCAAAGAAGTGGAGACTTGGGTGGCCTGTTGCAGCATCTTCTTGTTTGATATTGTTACAGTTTTACACTTGGCACCACCAAAAAGTAATTCCATGAAGTTGCCCAAGACTCGATGTCCTTCAATTCTTTGTTGAGAGAGGCAGCAGCTGGAATTCTGTCCTCTTATTGACTTTATGAAGTCATAAGTGTGCCTCGTCTCGTAGAGATTGATTGTTCAGGATTCTTCTTGTGATGTCTCAATGAATATAATAAAAAAGAGGGCCGATGATTGAGCCTTGGGTACCCTGCATTGATCGACTTCTGCTGTACCTCCCGTTTAGGAGACCTGAGGGGCGGTCACTTCAGGTAGTCCTTCACCACTTCAGTTACTTATCTGAGAATCCTAAAGCAGAAAGCTTGGCCAGTAGACCAGGATGCCACACTCTGTCAAATGCCTTTGCGGATATCAAGACATACAATTCAACAGGCCTTACTGTATTTTGTGAAACAAAACGTCAATTTGGGATTTCACCTTTATCGTTTATTAAGACAGTGGGCAGACCAAAATAGGTTCCATTGTCTTTGATGCTGTTCCACAACCACAGGTAATGTCCTAATCTGCCTTCCATGTAGCCCCACTGCTGCAAGGACCCTTAGATCGTGTCGGCCGATTCTGGTTCTCAATCTGTTGAGGCATCGGCTATTCAGTCCCATGAAGGATTCAGCTCCAGGTTGGAAAGCCACCAGTTTCAATACCAATAATGTTACTTGTGATAGAAGTCCTTTCCATAATGCGACTCTCTAAACTCCTTAGACTGATTAAAAGGTTGGACGTTGCTTAAGAAACTCGCTCTGAATTTAAGGCGGTTGGGGCAGCAGTTCCTCTGTCCAAACATATGGGTGCTTCACATTAGATACTTAGTGGTAGCAATTCCTTGCTGGATGTATAAGTTCTCCGTTGGTATTGGACGAAGACCATGTGAAAGCGCGTAGCATTTAATGCTGAATCAAAGCTTCTTGTCATACAGTTGATCTTTCCCATACGGGCCAAGCATACTCTGCACAATGCCTCCGTTCTAGTGTAATCTTCGTCTTCTTGATATGCGTCTTATAAGAGACGGTGCGGTTCCAAGGTAACTCTGGTAGGTAGAACGTTGTTATCGCAGTGCTCCAGGGGGTGTTCCAGACCATGGTACTTTTGAGCGACGTTTTGGCTTCAGGTTTTGCGTCGATGGAACGCGCACACCTGTGTCTTGGAATGGATTTCACTGTATGTTGGTGTTCCTCATGTAATGAGTTGAGTTCATCCAAACCTTTGGAGACTCGCTCTTCAACAACTGTAAAGTCGGCATCTTGTGCTCTAATTCCAAGATAAAACGCAGGTTCCTGCCCTCCTAGGGTGGTGGTTGGTATGATGTTGAACAGGAGAGGTGCGAGCATGCTCCTTGTGGTAGTCCATTCTTGGCGTACGGCCATCCGGCTCTTCATCGTTCCTAGCTGACACAGACCTCCTGTTTGACAGCAATCCTTTGATATCTCAGTCAAGCGGACATATCCTTGTAGTTCCAAAATCTTATGGATAGGCATCTGTGATTAACAAGTGTCGTAAGCTGCTGATGTGTGATCTATACTTGGTAAACGTTTCCAAATATTGCAAATAACGAGTTCGAAAAAATTTGTGGGCGCTTCTTTCTGGAAAATGCCCTCAGGTCTCGTAAAATTGAAATACAAAAGAACTAAATGTACAAATCAGTTGAGCTCATTCATTCCGAGTAAAATATCTTTTGTCTACTTTTAAAAGTGGAACAGTTGTAACATTCTAACATCTACTTGAAGGCTTTCCACATATTCGTGAACCGGTGGTGTAAGCAGATATTGTTCTCGTCGGGATCCACAGTTCCAGTCTACCGTGTAGAAGTCATTATAGTCCGCCGTACTCATAATCTGGCTACAACTGTAAGATAAGCACCGGTTCAGTTGAATCTTCACGTAGCATTAGTTTCATGCTTAATTCCGTTGTCGTCTATGGAGCCCGGACTGTGGCTCCGCCCCGACTCTATTTACTTTTCCCATCGGCACTTAAAAGACCTCTCTACTACTACTACTACTACTATTTGCCTCACCGAATCTAGCACAGAGACACGGATCATCCATCCTAATACTAATCTCCTATCCTGCAAGCATGTCGCAAGCTCATTTGTGTCTACTCCTCGTCCCTTTCATGATGGTCTACATACTTTTTCGTTATCCGCCCCCTTGTCCCCCCGCCGTCCATTGTTTTGGTCCCAGAGAACGAGTCTATTGGTACACAGCTCAGAGTGGCGGTAACAGTGGCCCGCGAGCTGCATCTTCTTGTTGCTACCTTTTCTCTCTCTCCAACCTTAGGTATTTCACCATAAGCACAGAGTTATTAAGCCGTTGTCTCCGTTGATGTTTGCACTGTCCTCAGCATTTTGGTGTAAGAGCCATTGAGAGACCTCCCCAGAACTGGGGTTAATGACCACGCTTCGCACCCATACATAAACTCATTCTATCTACAGTTTTGTGAGAACTCAATTTTACTTCTCGGGACATATGGGTTTCCATATTGGGTTCAATCTTGTTTAGGGCTTCCATTAATGTCCCTACCTGTTTTTTGATACGGCTTCTGTGGATTCTACCAATGATCCAATGGTATTTGAAGTCATCGACTTCCTTTAGAACTGCCCCTGCAGCGGTTCTCAGTGCTCATGTTCAGAGTAGTATTACAGTCCATTACCTATCTGTCTTTTAGGCATTCAAGGCAAAGCCCCATCTTATTGCTTCTTTTTCTAACCCTCCAAGTAATTGCTGTCATGCTGAATCTGGTTAATACGAGGCAAATGTTCTCCGCAAAGTCCAAATCAGTAAGTGTGACAGCCAGAACCCTTCTTGGACTTTCTTGATGTTATTGTGCATCCAGACCTTTCGACGATAACTTATTTATTTATTTATTTATTTTATTTATAAAATTGGCTATAAGCCAGGACCTGCCATGTGACATCGCACTAATTAAAGGGCTGCCATAAAAACACACAAAAATAAAAAGCAGCCTAATAAACCAAAGTTAAAAGACATTGGCGGATGGCAACAGCAACAAATATGGACCAGACGAGACGAATGAGTAATAAGAAAACTTAAAAGACCTATAGCTACAAGATGAGGATGCTAACAGCGGCTTTGAAGGCTTTTAGGGAGTGCACTTACAACATCCCTCGGGTGGCAGGTAGTTCCATAATGTTGGAGCAAATCATAAAAGACCTTTTGGAAGCGAGAGCCTGCGGAAGGGTGTGGATCAAGAGAGAGGCTATTGAGATTGCGATGGGTGGGTCTAGGATGCGACTTGAATGGATTAGGAGAAGAGCACAGTTGGTTAAGAATCTTGAAGAGATGGCACAGGACAGCAATGCCAACGGGCTAGATAAGGGAGGAGATGTGAAGCAAGGAGGAGAATCTTCATGGGAGAGATTCCCAAGACTGGATAATGACTCTGCAGGCAAATCGCTCGTAAATTCCAACCTGTTGGTTAGCGTGATGTTTAAAGGATGCAAAGTGATACTGCCCGTAGCTCAAAGATTGATTTGAACAAGGCAGGTACATAAAACGGCGTGTGGTAGGGGCGGCGTTGTTAAAGCCCTGTGGCTATCAGCCTCAACTAAAATTGGTTTTTGTTTCTCCTGGCTTTCTTGCAGATATAGTCCACTTGCACAGTTCAGGATAAATTTTGCAGAATGTGAAATACCAAGGAATTTGACAGAGAAAACTCGTTTCCGTTTCAATGACCTGTTTCTTCATGCTGATACAGAGGTTTGGGAAAAGAAGTTTTTCTGGTGGAAATGACCATGAGTTAGTCTTGCTGGCATTGGGGGCAGTGAATTGTTGTTGGTAAACCATTATGAATAATCATGTCTGCTTGAAAGCTGGTGAATGTCACGGTCATGGCTGATGGGTTTGTAAAGGGTGTGTCATCAGCAAAAGAAACCAAGAACTGTTGAGAGAAAATTAAGAACTAAGAAAGATCATTGATATAGATAAAAAGAGTAGCGGGCCAAAGACAGAGCCCCGGAAAACCAGACAGAACCGGACAGGATCATAATAAATGCATGAACATAAAACAGACTGTGTCCTAGGGCCGAAAGGTAGGACCTTAAGCCAGCAAAGAAGGGGACCCGTGATCCCAGCAGAATATAGAGTTTACGCACAAGAGGCCATGGGGGCTTTTTCAAAGGCCTTACTTAGGTCGAATAAGGCAACAGCCACACTTTTCCGACTTTTCAAGATGCTCATCAATCATTTAATGGATGTGAGGAGGGCATCGGCATTGGATCGACTTCGCAAAGAAAGCCAAATTGATGTTTGTTTAGAACTTGTTCGATTAAGATGCGAAAGGATGTGCTTTTTTGGATAACCCTTTCCAAAATCTTGCAGACCGTTGGTTGTAATGATATGGGGCGGTAGTTTGGAAACATAGTTACGATCACTCAGACTGAAGATCGTAAGGACCCGAGAAGTTTCCATGCACGGGTGTACACAACACCAGTGGAGATGCAGATTAAAGATCTTACAACGAATGGATGAAACAGTACAGCACAATTCTTAAGCATCGTAACTGTTATGCCATCCACCCCTGCAGCTGAGTTATTATATAGCTTGCGAATAAGCTTCACGATCTCTCCGGAACTTCATCTGAAAATGAGAAAGAGTAGCGGTAATGTTATAGTGTGAGCAGAAAAGTTGGGGGCAGTATCCATCACGGTTGAAACACTCAGATAAAAGCTGACTGGAAACAAAAAATGAATTGGCGATCTCGAGAGACGTAGAAGCACATGTTCCATTGTAATTGATGATATCAGGAATGGAGGATTGGCCGGACCACGACTTGACATAGCCCCAGAAGGCTTTGGTGGGAGAATCATTATTCAGGAGGCTGGCAAAACAATGTTTTGCTTGGCAATTTCAAATGGTTTTGAGAGAGCATTCCTGGCAGCCTTTAATTGAGATAAATATCAGTTTTTTAAGAGTTTTTTTCCTTTGTTGACATGCATGTTTTCTTGATTTACATACCATGAGGCTCAAGTTGAGCCCATGGTGGGTCCTTTTGTCTTGCACCGGACAGACTTTTGGGGACTACACTCAACATGGTTTCCATGAAAACTGTAGAAGTTATCCCAACATATCACTTAACACTTGCCATCAAAACTGTACATTGACAACCTGTTGTTGGCCGCATCCCAGTCGCTTTGTTGTATAACCAAATGGGTCTGCACATCAGGTAGGAGGATCAGGTAGGTTGAGGTTGATATTACACGGAATGACACTATGGTGACGGCACCAAGGGGGGAAAGGTGGTTACATATACTTAAATTATATCATTTGATTATATGTGATCAATAAGAGAATGACGGTAATAGACCTTATTTAATAGCCAGCCATGTTTGGTGGACAAGATAGACGCCCCCCATTCCAGTACTACAATGCATTAACCTGTCAATGATTCCTGTGCAATCGTCTAAACATGGATCATGACAGGTGAATTTTCCACCACATGTCTGGTGTCTTACGTATATGAATAAGGTCTATTGGTAAAGAATTTGTGCTGATAAATGTGCTGATACCACCCATGACTGCATTTGAATCGCCGTAATTCATTGAACAGGTAATGATTGGGTTTAACAATTGACATTGAAGTCGCATGACACGTATCTTGGTATTGAAGGGGACTGCAGCTGTGACCTGGGCAACTCTGAACTCATATTTGGAGGGAGAACGGTTAGGGGAGCGGTAAGGAGGGTGGTAGTACCGGCATAATCTCAAGATCACATTTTTTCCACTTGCATTCAACCCATATATTTCAAGTTTGCATTGTTTTAGGTTAGGACCTAACGGGTTTTTCAAAGAGTGACACAACTTTCAGCACAACTTGACACAAGGACACTGGAACAGGTAGGTCACGACGCCAGTAGTGGCACACTTCAGATGAAGGGGTGTCTTCGGGCAAATGAGCAGGAACTCCCGCGATGGTCCCCGTCGAATGGCGCGTTCACACTTACAACATGCATCTTTAGATGAGGTCCGATTTAACGCAATATAGAGTCAATTTTCATGAAATCCTTGACCATTTTAGGATACCTTTTTCGTGATGGATTTGGCAAGATGGAACAATTTTAACAACAAATAGCTCCTATACACCTCCCAAACTGACGGCTAACTTTTTTACAAAGCGTTTTTCAAAATGCCGCACCTCCATTTTTAAATACATACAACTTGGATATCTCCTGGAACAGATGAGCTAACATGATGAATGCATGTCTTTCCCACTACTCAGTCACAACGATCAGTTCGAATGATGTTATTGCATTAAATGCCTCTTGACCTCTAAATCCAAGATGGCTGCCGACATCACCTTGAAATCTAAAATATCTTTGCTCAGATTATGCAGACTGACAAATAAGTTGTTTTTTCTACTGGAAGTTTGACATGAGAAAAGCAAATGAATTGTAATTGTAGCAATTATGAGACTGTCTGGGCTCCATTTATTTAGATGGCGACTAGAGCCATCTTTAAAATGAGATACTGCCATATTTTTCTCCGCAGCACCATGACCTAAAGGAACACGCATTGATGTATTTCATTCTAGTTTTGTCAGTACAAATTTCAACTGGATATTGTATTTGCTGACCACGTTGAATTTTTGAATCCAGATGGTGGCTAGCATCCATGCTTGAAAAAAATTAAAAATGTAAACTATTGACAACCAATGCCCTGAATTGACAGATACAGGTATCATTTTTCTAATTTTGGCATGGGATGATGTTAATGAAAATGACCTCTACTGTGTAATAAGAACTGTTGAAATGTAACTACTCCGTATAGATCAGAAGCCAGGTACTGGATATCATAGGGGCCTAATACGGAGTTCGTTTACCCCCACTACAGAAAGGTTTAACACCTTTGGTAGTTGTATGGACCCTCTATAAAAATGCTAGGTAGTTCGTGCTGCGTCAAAGTTGGGCTATAACTTTTTTCAATAGGGGCGCAATTAAGGTTACCCATGGGTTCAAACTTTTAAAATGCCCCAATCCAAGGTGAAATGTATGCCAATTGTCCGTCTAGTTATAAGGATTCCAAAAATGTATAGTTTGTACCACCCACGACCATTGGTTTATAGGCTGAAAATGACTAAAATGGTAAAAAAGAGGTCAATCTCATTTACAGGGGTCAAATGTTAAAGTTAATCTTGAATTATATGTTAAATCTTGTCATATTATGCTTGAGTAAAGAGGGACTCCCAAAATGTTATAGTTTTTTGATTATTTTAAATTTTAATTACAATTTTTAAATGATATTTTCAAACAGTTGTGTATGCAATATATGTCCATAGGACCTATTTTGTCGCATATCTAAACAAATTAGAAGAGAAGATGCTGGAATCACAAAATTCCTTCTTTTGACACATTAAACTCGATGACCACTTCGTTCAATTTTTTACCAAAATGGGAGCAACTTCCTTGTTACCCCTGTCAAATGGAAAATTGACCCTTTTTTTTTTTAATTTTTAAAATTAGCCATTTTTAACCCTATAATCCAAAACCAATGGTCACAATGGTACAAAGTATAATATTTTTGAATCCGATGATAGCCGCGTCCGGCAGTGGCATACATTTCAACACGATTGGGCATTTTAAAAGTTGAGACCCTGTGTGACCCTTAAAGTGACAGGAGGAGATTTTTTGAGGATTGAAATTTCTTTCAATTGCAGCACTGGATCGATTGTAGGACCCAACTACCAAAACGTTCGAGGTTTATTGGACAAACAGTCATCAAATCACAACCGCAAACCCTTGTTTTTAAACTTGCCTGACTATCGTAATTTTCCCACCATAAATACCGTGCTTGAGACTTTCTTTCGTGCACTACAGAAAGTACTAAACCATCATCTTATTACATAAGACGGCGTAATTCAAGCTTATTCACTTCAGTGTGATCTAATTACATTGGAAAGTATTCCCAAATATGCAAAAAAAAAACAGGTTCGAAAAAATTGTGGGCTTCTTCTGGAAATCTCCTCATGTCTCTTTAATTGGCCCCTACTGAAAAGTGACACCACAATTGAGAGTACTAAATACCTAACATTGATATAAAGGTTTCTGTACTATCCTACCAAAGGTGCAAACCTGTTCTTGTATTGGGGGGTGAACGATGATTTTGAAACCTGGATCCATGCTCCTACTGCTCTATTATTTTTGTTTGAGTATAATTACCGTAAGCACTGAACTCGCTTTTCAGGTGGGGATATGCGGCCCCGATTTTATGAACTTTGGGGGCTTAGAAAATGATTTGGTATCCAAAATAACTAGTATAGGGTCCTTAGGAATGAATTAAATTTTTGAGAAAATTTCCAGGCATAGGAGCTGGAATTTGACTACTTCCTTATTTCTACTAGGGACCTTAGAACTGAATTATGCTTCATCTGGGGGTAAGGAACTTCTGGAGAGATGCAAAATTGGCGATCTTAGGGCACAGGCACGTTTTAACAACATTTTCATTCCTTAACAGAGCTGATAGATTGGGCTTTCATTGGACAGTTTTTTACTCCATGGAATGGTATAATAGCAACCAATTAGGAGACTAGTTTCAAGTCGAAATTAGTATTGGCCATTTCCACCTTTCTCTTCATTTTATTCCATTTTTTTTGTTTTAATAGTTAAATTTTACATACCACTAGTAAATCATGAAATATAGGTAATGATAACGTAAATAAGGTGGGGGATTTACAGGGAAAGTTCAAAACTATTATGTGGAGAGGAATTCAAATGGACAGCGGTGAAGACTAACACTGAGGTCATACATTTGTATTGGGCCCCTGCCGAAACTTCATACAATCATTGTTATGCCAGAGTTCACCTGCCTCCACGCAGAGGCAGACACTGCCATGCTCACCAATTAATGGCATGCGATCACATGATTGCGACAAATCTGTCAATCTTGACAACTTGAGATACCACACTATGTACAAGCAGCTGATATGTTTGCTCAGAGAATTCTCAGGGATCTTGGGTGTGAACACAGAACACAACTTGATCATTGCAGGTGTTTGTGTGAGAGGAATTATGCAATTCACATTGCATTTCTTACTGGTCTGGGTGTGAATGTCCCTCTGGGGTTTCTGAATCAAGACAGAAACACATTTGCAGATTGCCTAGACCAATCTAAAAAACATAAATTTGCTAGCGTCGTGTGGTATGGAACTCCCTTTGAGACCAGAGGTTCTCAGCGAATTGGAGAAGTTTGTCATTCCTCGGCATAAAGCTTCGCATATATTGTGATGCGAAAAGCAAGTGTGTTGTTTTAGTGCATGAGTTACAAAGTAGAGAGTAATTAAAGGACAACAATACCATACTTTCTTCCACACTCAGATTAGTCTTTTCGCCGCACTTATAGCGAGCAATTATCGTGCTTATGTGCAATACCAGCTCCAGAATCACTCCATCACGATTGGTCCACGGATGGCAACTATTTTTTTTTTCACTGTTGTAAACCTTGTCTATATCAAAAATATCCCCACTGATAGGATTAAGCTGGAACTGTTTTCCTCTTTTGGGTACAAACATTGTGAAATTTCTAATTTCCTATAGGACAACTACGAGGATTCGCCTTTGTTTTATATTGAAATGTAATCATAGACAATCGCCTTTGTTTTCATTTGAAGTCCATTTCTTTCTGTAGCAAAAATAACAGTTGGCAATCTAATGGAAATCTATTTTCTGTATACATATCACCAGAAAATATGGATGATTTGTTTGCATCTTAAAAGGGAACTGCCACATTCTCATATAGGGCAACCCTCTTTTTTGGTCAAATTGATAGTGCGTGCAATGTGTTTTGTGTTGTCTTTACAGGTATTAACCTCACTTGAAATGACTGTCTTTTGTGTGAATTAGTAATTTTATAATACCGACTCCGAGTGATTGTAATTCCATTGCTAGGGTTGTACCCACTGAAATGTAGAAAATACATATCAAAGTGGGGGTCAATTTTCCTGCAAACCCTTCAGACTGGTCCACTTGCCACCTTATTTATGTTATCCTTACCCCAAAGTTCTCTGGTTTTACTATGATATGTAAATTTAACTAGTTTAAAACAAAACCTTTGAACTGCAAAGAAAAAAGGGCTTGAAATGACAACTGAACATTGACTTGAAACTACCCTTCCTAGGTGGCTATTTTAATATTCCATGGGGTGAAAACTGCTTTTAGTGCTTCATGCAAGTCCAAATCTATCCATTTGAGCTCTTTAAGGAATTTGGTATTTCGTTGGAAATGTGCCTGTGTCCCTTAAGACCCCCATTTGCGTCTCTTCCAGCATTGTTTCCTACCCCTTTGAAAACCCAATTCAGTTCTAAGGTCCCTTATTGGAAATGTTTTGCCTCAGAAGCTACACCTACAAATACAGGGTGAGTCAAAAAAAAAAAACTGACCCTGATTGTTCCGCCATTTTGAAATTTTAGTAACATATATCCGCCTCTTTTGTGGTTATCTATCTGAAAGCTGGTTTTATTATCTTTTTAATATTACTGCAAATATCATTCACATCGGTTAGGTTAGACCGAGCTACAGTTGTTTGAATCAAGTAGTCGGTTTTCTGCTCTCCACGATTCACATTGAAGTGAACGGCCTTTCATCTAAGGAAAGCAGTTCCAGAAGAAATCAGGCTATTTATTCACTGCAAATCCTTGATTCGAAAGACTGTATGCTCGGCCGCTATCCTTAACCGATGTGCATGATCTTTGCAGCAATTAAAGATATGAAATAAACTTTCCGCAGATCCACATATGTTAGATATATATTATTTAAAAATTAATGTCGGACACAATCAGTCCATTTTTTTTTCTCACCCTGTTTTCAAATCATCTCAATTCCAAAAACCCTACATTGGCAGACCAATCATTTTCCAAGCCCCTAATGTTCGAAAATCAGGACCCGCAGCGGTCACCCCTACCTGAAAAACTGTTAAGTGCCCCCGGAAATTATACTCAACCACCTGGGGTGGTTACATTTCAAATGTATACAATTAAATATTATCATATTTTCATCTAGATCATCCTCGTACATACGGACCCATTACCAGTACACATTAGTTTTGTGATGGGTGCTTGAGATCCAATAGGATTTACCAGTGCCAAATTGAAAATAAATGATAGCTTATCTGTTCAATTTATGGCATTGGGTGTCAAATAGTTTAACAAGTTTTTAATTTTCAAGTAATGGCTACTAGCCACCATCTTGGATTTTTAAAGGTCACATGGTCCACAGATGTTGATATACACTATTCGTTGAAATTTTCCTGACAAACTAGTAATGAAATACACCAATGCTTGTTCCTTTAGGTCCTGTTTTGCCAGAGAAAATAATGGCATATCCTCGTTTTTCAAGATGCATTTGTCGCCCTCTTGAATTTTGAGACCCAGACAGGCTCACATGCCTACAATTACAATTCTAATTTGCTTGCTCATTTCAAATAGTAGGAAAAAAACAACTTACTTGTCATCTACATAATCTGTGCAAAACATTATATAATATTACTTTCCCAAGGTGCTAATTCGGCAGCATCTTGGATTTTAGAGATCAGATTGCACTTATATGTAATCACATCACTCCAACTGATCTGTTTTGTGCTAGAATTAGTGTGAAACGACCCTTCATTCATCCATTGTAGCTCATCTGGTTCCAGAGATAAATCACTTTTTAAATGTATTTCAAATGGCCGCGGCGGCATTTTGAAAAACGCTCTGTAAAAAGTTATGCCGTCAGTTCTGGGAGGTTTATAGGAGCCTAATTTTTTTTTGTTAAAATTTGTCCATCTTGCCAAATCCATCAAGAAAAAAAGATTTACCTAAATGTTCCACAGAGGGTGTATGGATTTCATGAAAATGACTCTACTACATGTCCCCATCGAAATAAGCTGGAAAGTTGAGGGGCAGTTATCATAATACCGGATACGAGTTTTTTCCAAAGTGATGAGATTTAGCAGGCAAACTTGAAACATAATCAGCTGGTTCATCAGTTGCGATGTAATCAGAAGAGCTGTGAACAGTTAATTTACTGATAACTGCAAGCTTGGAGGGGAGTTGAAAGTAACAATGTTGAGTGTGGTACTTGATGTGGTAGACACAAATTTCCACAACAAAAGCAGAGTGATGGTAATCAGTCAACTTGAATAGGGAAATCCATCCCAGTTCCCTTATCACATGTGATAATGCTCATTTGATTCACATTAAGGACATCCAATCTGAGGCACTAACGCAAATGATGGAGGTAGTTGTGCAATGATCAGGGTGGGAATTCTGCAGAGTGCTACCAAGCCACTTTAAGGTTAACATATTTAGAGAATATCAAAACTATCACATTTTCAGCACAAGCCCAACCCACTATTGTAGTTCAGCACATTAATTCAGTTGACCAAATGATTAAATCAGGTTGGAAAGTGAAGCTGGTAGTCCTGAGAGCATATTAAGTGAGTTTTCTGAGAGCTGATGTTGGAGCTGATCCACACACATCAAGCAGCTTGTGTATCAAAAAAAAAAACCGTCGAGATACTTTGATTATAATCCTGAATAAGATAATCTATATACATTGAGTCATACCATTTCTTAGTTTATATCACTGGCTTTATAGGTAATGAGTACGACTTTGAAACGGATGCGGTCTTTTACTTTGCTAGTGTAGATAGATAGAAAGAACAGGCGAAATTTAATCATTAACGGTTTGTCAAAGTGACAAGTCCGGCTGCTGCAGTTCTGTACACGTTGAAGGTGCAGACATGACGGCACGGAATACCACACAACAATATAAGTCTATTTAAGTGACACAA
>JAMKCH010015101.1:0-48800 GCA_023653785.1 Ophioderma brevispina | reverse complement strand
CAAGCTACTGGATGCGCGCAACACAGTTTCTAGTATAGTTGGATGCAGTGTTAATGTCACACGGCTTTTGGGATAACTTCTACAGTTTTTTTCATGGAAATCATGTCTGAGTGTATTCCCCAAAAGGTCCTGTCGCGTTGCAAGACAAAAGACACAACCATGGCGCAACTCTGAGCTCCTTATAAATTAGAAAAAACACGCTCTGGTTCAACAATGAAAAAGCTCTGAACTGATTTTATCTCAAATATAAAGCTGCCATGATGCTCTCTCAAACCATTTGAACTTTGCCAAGCAACCTTTTTTTCCAGCCCGCTTCATAAATTATTCTCCCACCACTCCTTCTGGGCTCTGTCAAGGTCGCGGTCCGCCAATCTCCCTTCCTGATACATCAATTCAATGGAACAATGTTCCTCTTCACCTCTTGAGATCGCCAATGTCATTGCAGTCAGTTTTCTCTGAGTGTTTCATTTTCAAAACCGTGATCTGCCCCCAACCCATACAAACCCATCACCATGACAGTGATATCACCAGCTTTCATGCAGACATTGATACTATTCAATAAAAAAAAACCCGTGTTTAACCAACCACAATCTCACTGCCAATGCCAGCAAGACTAATCTCATGGTCATTTCCACCAAAAAACCCTTTTCCCAACGTCTGTCTCCGCGATAATGAACAAGTCATTGAAAGAGTTTTTCCTCTGTCAAATTCCTGGGTATTCACTCTCTGAAAATTTATCATGGAATGTGCACGTGGACTATCTCTCCAGAAGCCGAAGAAACCATAGGCTATATCCATGGGCTTTTTAAAACAACAACGCCTCCCCTACCACACCCGCCCGGTTCTGTACCTTCTTGCCTTGGTCCACCCATCCTTGATCGGCAGTATAACTACTTGGCATCCTTAAACTCACGTAACAACAGTTTGAATCTACTCAGGCGATTTGCCTGCAGAGTTCATTCGCCAGTCTTGGAATCTCTCCCATAAATCTCCTCCTTGCTTCCAATCTTTCCTCCCTTATCTAGCGCCGGACGTTTGCTGTCCGGGCCATCTCTTCAAAGAATTCTTAACCAACCACCTTTGCTCTTCTCCTAATCCCTTCACGTCGCACCCTAGACCTACCCTTCGCAATCTCAATAGCCTCTCTCTTGATCCACCCTTCCGCAGGCGCTCGCTTTCCAAAAGGTCTTTTATGCATTGCTCCCACATTATGAAACTACCTGCCCGAGGATGTTGTAAAAGTGCACCTCCCGAAACGCCTTAAAGCCGATGTTAGCCTCCCACACTTGGAGCTATAGGTCTTAGGTTTTGTTTTTTTTTATTTCTCATTCGTTGGTCCCTATTTTTTGATTTTCTCTCCGCCATCCTTTTCACTTTTGGGTTAGGGCTGCCTGCTTATTTTTGTGTGTTTTTATGGGCAACTTTAATTGAGTGCTATGTCACTATTGGGCTTGTCTGGCTATATAGCCAATTGTTAGAAATAAAAAAACATTGTTAAAAAAAAAAAAAAGAAAAGGTCTCATCTTCCCTTTTCCACTATGCTATTACGACATTATGGTAATGCAAATGGAAAATGAAAATGAAGAAACGAACTAACATGATATCTATAGATATATATAATATATATATAGGATATAATATAGATATATATATAGTGCTCTATATATAGGATAGATATATAGATCTCTATATGAATCGTGTTTTAAGTTAAATTTCACATACGATTAAAATCAAGTAAGTTGTAGACAATAACCAGTGTGTAATGGTCTTGTAAAATATTTACAGGAATAATACTAAACTGATGTAGTTGTAACTGAGTGGTTAGAGTTGCTCGGATTAACTCTTAAATTAGCAAGCTTCTAGAATGCAACTAGCACCTAACGGTTTTATGAATTCAACTAGTAATCAAAACAGATTGTGGCCAACTAAAGTCCCATTTAGTTGCCAACTAGGACTTAGTAAGGTTTATGAATTTGGGCCCGGGTAGTGCCTATACTAGGCATCTGTGTGATGTTTAGAATCAGAGCATTTAAAACGACAATATTTTAAGCTCTGAAAAAGTATGAATTTAAGTCGCTTGCTTGTAAGTTCAACACACCATCTTTTAACTTTGCACTTATTTACGTCAGCACTGTGAATCAAGGGTTACGCTCATATGAAATCACACTGAATTGAGAGGCAAGGTAAAACAAAAACAAAAGTTTGAGAGATTTATCCAGCTGGCTTGGCGCGTTCATTTGAAAGCAAGTTTGAGCACGTTGATGGCCATTTCAACATCGTTCGGATTTTTTAGGCGGGGAGTATATTTCACGAGCTCTTTCTGTTAGGGCAACTTCCCAATATCCTTTCAGCAAATTAAACTTTGCTAACAAATTTTGCTTGACCAATTTTGTCTATGCATTCATCTATCCTAGGGATAGGGTAGGTTTCAGTTTTTGTGACTTGGTTCACCTTACGAAAATCTGTACAAAATCTATAGGACCCGTCAGGTTTTTGATATACATGGCGAGCTCCAATCACTGTGACAAGGATCGATCTCTTTCTGGAGTTGCGCTGCTCTCTGTTGGTTAACTCTGTATGGGTGTTGTTTTATTGATGGCGAATCTATGATTTCCATATCATCACGCACCGCTATTGAATTCTTCAATAACTTTTATGATATCTTTCTATCACAGCTCAAACGGCTTAACTTGGTCTCCAAGTTGGCTAAAACATTCGAATTCTGCCATTTTACAGTTTTTACAATGTCCTGGTACTAATCTTATTCTGAACAATTTTGGTCTCCCAGAGAGAGCGATAAGGAGAAGGAGAAGGAGAGAGAGCGAGAGAGAGACAATTCTAAGTTTAATCAATAGTTCTTATACAAATTTAATCGATAGATGATTGAGTGCCTAGAATAAATCCAGCAAGTAGCACCACTGCAATTTTGAACCGGGGAACTGTGGGTCCAAAAGCATGCTCTCTAACCATTAGACTACTCTCACTCTAAGCTCTCTTTGACCACTTCCACTCTCGCTGTCCTCTGTATCAGTTTGTAACATAATGCTTGGCTTTTTTTCTCCTTACAGATAATTGGGATTTAGACCTTCAACTAGGTGCAGTTACTTTACAGGACGGGAAAACACAGGAATGCACACTGACAACCACCCCAAACAGATGCCAGTGCGCAAATATCTGTAATGTTGTTGTAATTCAAAAATTATTAACACTACCTGAAAAAAAGTTGGACCCGTGCAGATTTCTTGTTACGTGTAAGAATTTAATAGAAGGAAGGGAGAGAGAGATGACAGACAGAAATCTTATTTAAAATCCTGATCGTGGTCGCTTATACCAACAATATTTCATTAGCCTGTGAAAAATTTAAGAATTTATTAATTTGTAATTAGAGCGTCATTAAAATCCTCACCTGCATGGAACTTTGACTTGAAAGTGGTTCCACCAACAATGATCGAAACTGCCAGTCAAGCATAATCAATAATTCATCATGGAAATTGCTAAAACTGTAACTGGACAAATATCATTTCTTTTATGTCACACACTACCAATTTTGTTTTTCATCAAATTCATTATTACCACTGCAAATGACCCCCTGGATGTATGTGCTACAAGTAGCAGTCATGCTAATGTTACATTGGATCCAGTCATTCTTTTTACAAAAAGGGATAGCATTTTAAAGAATCCAACATTTCATTGCAGTATAAAGCTATATTCAGTAGATGGAAATGGAATCTCAATGGAAGTCGAACAATCGACTAACAACAATGTATTTTCCTACGTTTACTTTGAGAGATTAGACCAGTCCAGTGATCAATGTCTGAAACAATATGCTTCACTCTCTTTCACCTCAAAACCCTGTTTCATATTTGATGCATCTAATACATCCCAACTACATTTTATTAATACTCAAGTGAATTTGAAAATGAAAAGCATAAATATCAATATTTCCACTTCAGAGTGTACAAAATTCAGAGATCATAAATCAACTCTAAATAACGAATTTAATCTTCCAAAATGTAATTTGACTGATTATGACGCAGTTATAGAAGGTTATCCGTTCTTGAGGGATTATTCCATAATATTATACTATTTTGGCTGCCAAAAAGAATGCATTTGTACACTTGATTATAGAAAATGGACAACTACATGTAATAATGAAATAGAGAATGCTGCACTTATTGTATATGACACTGATATTGCAAAATTATCATTCGATTATACACATATGAATGATATTAGACCAGGAGCTTTCTCTGGGCTTTATGGATTAAAAGAATTGTACTTAAGTAAAAATAGATTATCTGTTCTGCATATGGGTGTATTTGTAACACTTGAAGAGTTGGAAAAGCTATCACTAAGTGAAAATCAACTAATTTCATTGGCTTTAGGCGTATTCCACGGGTTACTTCACTTACAGTGGCTAGATATTACCAGCAATAATCTGACATCATTGCCGTCAGGCGTATTCGAAGATCTGTTTCAGCTGCAGGCACTAAACCTCAGCCAAAATCGGTTAACCACTATTCCTGAAACCACTTTTGATAGACTGGCTCAATTAAAATGGCTACATCTTGACAATAACCATCTGACTTCACTTCTTGAAGGAACATTTGAAGGGGTGACTCTATTAGTGGTACTAGACCTGAACTACAATCTATTAACATTACTGCCTGTTGGTATATTTAATGGACTGTCTCACTTAAAGTGGCTAGACATTTCAAGCAATTACTTGAAATCCCTGGAGAAAGATATATTTGCTGATCTTGATGATTTAATAAACCTATGGCTTGACAAAAACAATCTAACCACGCTGCCTTCGGGTATATTTCAGAATCTTGGTCAGCTTGAAGTGCTTCTACTTGCTACTAATTCACTGAAATCCCTTCCTATAGGTGCTTTTAATGGGTTGATTCACTTACAGTGGTTAAATTTTCCTAACAATGCCCTAACCTCTTTGCCCATGGCTCTTTTCCATGATCTGAGTCAGTTGGATAAACTAAACCTTGAGACCAATCAAATAACTCTACTGCCTGATGGATTGTTCGATGCTCTGGCTCAGTTGAAATTCCTAACACTCACAAGAATCAACTGGTCTCATTGTCTGCTAATACATTTTTGGGTTGTGGTAAATTAGAGACACTATTTCTTGACCAAAATATGCTGATGTCGTTACCTTCTGGCCTATTTACTGGTCTTGCTCATTTGGAAACGCTAGACCTTGGAAACAATCAACTGAAATCATTACCTTTGGGTATATTTCATGACCTCTTTCAGTTAGAAAATCTTTACCTTCATCACAATCATTTGACCTCATTGTCTAGTAGTTCATTTGGTGGTCTGGCTATATTTCGATTGCGCCTTTATAATAATTACTTAACTCTGTTGCCTGAGGAAATATTCAACGACTTAACACACTTAAATGAATTACATATTAACAACAATCAGTTAACGTCTTTGCCAGATGGCATTTTTGGTAGTCTTTCACAGTTGGAAATCCTCTCACTCAATAACAATCATTTGACATTATTACAGGATTACATCTTCCATAGCCTGTTTCAATTGAGGGAGCTTTCACTTCATGACAATCAACTAACCTCACTACCTGAGAGGTGTTTTAGTTCTCTAACTTACTTAGAAGAATTACATCTCAGTAATAATGTGCTGACTTTCTTACCAATAGCGATCTTTACTAGCAATGTCCAATTGATTAAGCTTACACTAGGTAACAATCAACTGAAATCTCTGCCAGACAAAACATTTCAGTACATGCATTCACTGAAAGAGTTACATTTGAGTAGTAATGCATTATTGACATTGCCAAACAACATATTTGATTCATTAATCAATGTAGAGATGCTGGATATAGAAAACAATCAAATATCGTTCATACCAATGCAACATTTCATCAAATGATTGCATTGCTTTATCTACATATGAGTCACAACAGCTTCACAAAAATGCCTATCAATGTCTTCAGTTCAATAAGTGCGTTGCTGTCCTTGAACATTTCTAACAGCCACCTGTCAACTTTGCCAATATTCCACTCATTGGGTGATTTACAAATACTTGATCTCAGCAATAACAAATTGGCACGTTTGAGTTCAGATGCATTTGAATCTATGCAAGCCGTCATTGTTCTTTACTTGCATCATAACTGGATAGCTCAGCTACCAATAGACATTTTCAAAGATCTATTTGAATTGGAAGTTCTTTACTTACACAACAACAAGTTGGAAAATTTGAAACCTGGAGTTTTCGGTAGTCTAGTCAGCCTCACAACTCTTGTAATTGCAAACAATGAATTATCCAATATTTATAATAGGACATTTGTGGGTTTATTCAAACTTAAAAACCTTAGATTAGACAATAATAGATTACGCATATTACAAGAAAAAATGTTTGACGATTTAAAAAAATTGCAATTTATCAATTTCTCACATAATGCCATAACAAAAATTAGTACTAGCATATTTTATACTGATAATAATGTGAAAACACTAGATTTAAGTTTCAACACTTTGCTTCTAATTAATAAGTTGGCATTTAAACATTTAGAAAATGCAACAGTACTAGTTGATAAAAGTGCCACCTGTTGTTTTATTGAAAATTCACCGTGCTTCTCTCAACATCCTAGATCTGCTTATCTGTCTTGCAAAAGAATGTTGGATGACATTCTACCAAGATTGTCTTTGTGGATTCTTGGCTTGTTTGCTGTTGTTTGTAATGGTTTGGCTTTTTATCTCCGCTGTAGTGACAAGTGTAAAACAGTACAGTCACTGTTAATATTGCACCTATCTCTTTCAGATTTTCTTATGGGTGTTAACATGGTATTGTTGGCGGTTGCAGATGCCTATTATGAAGATTATTTTCCATCGTATTCAGACAACTGGAGAAATGGTGCCATCTGCAAATTAGCTAGCATGCTTTCAGTGCTTTCAAGTGAAGTCTCAGTGTTTCTGATTACATTGATCAGTTTTGACAGATTTCAGGGGATTAAGTATCCCTTCAGTGTGCACCGTTTAACACACAAATCTACTAAAATTTTGGTGAGAATGATTTGGTTTCTTGGCACTTTGCTTTGTGTAATTCCAAATATACTATCTGAATTTGTTCCCAATATTTTTGAAGTTTCAGAAGTTTGTGTAGGCATTCCAATTGTTAGAAGACCAGTAAGTGTGACAAACACTTCTTCAGTTGAAATTCAAGCCAATGCTATAAGCATAGAATTAACAAAGAATTGAAATTTAACCGTCAGACTTTCAGCTTGAGATTGTACCAAAATATTTGTCCAAAACATTTTGTTGGAGTTTTTTTTTGGACTGTTGATTGACAAATTAGTATTTTATGCAAATGCAAAATAAATAGGTGACCAGCTAGCACATAGTTTCCATAATAGTGTTCATTGGCATTAACCTTACTTGTTTATACTTGGTGCTGTCCTTTACATCTATATTCAACTGCAAAGAACATCCAAAAATCTGAAGAAAACAAGAGAGAAGCATGAATTCGCATGGCTATGAGATGTTCTGCGTTGTCTAACATATTTTGTACCTGGTGCCATTTTTGGGTGATAGCTTGTATTCTTGCTCCATGTAAAATCCATCACAGTTGATCCGTGTTTTATGCCTGTACTGTTGCTTTCATTATACACTTAAGTAGCTATTCCAGCATTTCTGTACCACACTATAACACTTTTGAGAACAAGAGTACGTATTAAATTGCACTGATACCAAGTGTCTGTGTAAATAAACAAAAGGCTGTTACTCATTGCTGCGAAGTATTGTTTAATCAGTAAATCTTATTGTTTCACGATATGCATGTATTCCCTCTTTTTGACCTGACCTTCTTTCAAAGTAATGACAGATTCTAAATGCCACAAATCTAACTCACTCTCTCTCTCAAGTAAAAAGTTGGGTCAGACTGTAATTTAACGCCATTTGATTTTTACTACATAGTACAGTGTTGTGTTTTGTTAAATAAAAGCACGGCTTTTTGTGATGTGATCTAATATTCATATGGTGATGTATATAAACCATTTTAGGGTAGGTTCAATGTGTAATATAAATCACAAAATGAAAAAAAATGAACAAATTAAAAAAAAAAAAAAAAATATTAGCCAATAATTTTCAAAACCTGTATTTGACCAAAGCTTAAGATCTCAATCACAGATGTATGCCAACTAAAAGGTCATATATAAGCACATCCAAAATTTAGAAAGAAGCACTTGTTCAGTTGGAGTGAATGAACTCGTATTGAATAGGCTTTGCAATATGCATTATTGCTTCTATCATAGCACTGCAAGTTTGTTTCCCCGTACTTGATGGAGTAAGTGCAATTGTCAGGCTCTCATATGTCAGTAGAAACACAATAGGTATAAATAGGAACAAGCACCTTTTAATATCTGTGTCCTATCTTATGCACTTGGGCCAGCACAGTGAGCAAAGATCACTCATGGCAAATTAGGCTATAGAATATGCATATTTGAGGTTCGCACTTTGTCACTTATGGTGTTTGACCCCATGTGGTGAACACCTATGTTCCTGTACTTTCACTACATTATTGTGATCAGATATAATCTATAGAATACATAAGCAGCTTTGTAGATTACAACAACATACTAACTCATGTTTTTGCAGTAATAACCTTTTCCTCAAATTGATGATCAACTCATACATTTCTGGACTTGACAAATGCTGGCGGAGAAATATTTTTGGCGGTTAAATATATATGACTTTTATTGACCCTTACATGACACCAGTGCCAATCTGTGACTTACCAATAGAACCAAAGATGCACATCAAACACCCGTGTCATACACCATTGGTGATTCCGTGCCTTGTGTTTGCTTAAGAAACTATATATGTAAACATTAAAGATCACATTTTGCATTTCACCAAGTTCACACTATTTGATCTGTCATTTTATTCTGCAATAGTGTTGCAGAAACAAATAGATGTGAAAGAAACATACCTCTAGGATCCTATATGTCAATCTTAGTTAAATTATATTAGGAGAGTGGATATTTCATCTATAATAGCAGATAATTGCAACAAATCACATTCACTAAGGACACACAAAGGAGAAGATGAACATAGCTGAACATACCAAATATGGTGATGCCCAAGGGTGTGCTAATGAACAGCAATGGTTATTGTGTTTCTGGGAAAATCTTTGCTTCTACTATTTTGGAAATGATTGTTGGAACACTTCAGAAAACTGTCCCTTATCTAGTCTCTTCAGTCCTTTGTTAACTGCGATATTGTCATTATTGGATCGACAATAGTTGGAACACCTGTAGTAATTGTTTAACTATTGAAGCCCTAATTAGCCCATAGAGGTCGCACTGAAAAGTATGAACTTTTAATGTAAAGCTTGAAATCAACCCTAAAACTTTATCTTTGCCTCCCTCACCAAACAATGTTGCATGGCCTTAAAAGCCCATGAACAAAATGACGTGTTTCAACGTTGATCAAAGGGAGAGGCTACTCATGTGCAGAGTATGCTTGCCCTGTATGGGAAAGATCAACCCACGCCACGAAGCTTGATTCAGCCTCCTGCCGCCCTATCACATGATGTCTTCGTCCAGCACCAGCAAAGAACTTATACATCCTAGCTGGAATTGCTCAACCAGACATCCGTCGTAGCGTAGCGAGCATGCAAGAACGTAGCTGCCAAGTATCTAATGTGAAGCATCCTATGTCCGGACAGAGGCCTGCTGCCAACCGCCTTAAATCCAGAGAGATATTCTTAAGCAAAGTTCAATCTCTTGAATCAGTCTCTAAGGAGTATAAGAGTCTCGCATTGTGGAAAGAAAGACTTGCTATCAACCAAGTAACATCTATTGGTATTGAACCTGGTGAGCATCTTCCACCTGAAGCTGACTCCTCATGGCTGAATGGCGATGCCTCAACAGATTGAGAACCAGAACTGGCCGATCTAAGGTTTCCTTGCAGAAGTGGGGCTACCTGGAAGCAGATCAGGACACTCCCTGTGGGTGTGGAACAGCACCTCAGACAATAGAACATCTCGTGGTCTGCCCACTGTTGGAGCAACATTTTATTCTCAACCATTATTTGCAGGTTTGAAATCAGTGCTTTAGCATCGAAGGGGCTACCCTGTCTAGCGAAAGATTCAATAAAAAGAATGGTATACTCCTTGGTGGTCTATTGTGTACACTGGATCTAGGAGCCTGCTAGTCTGGGTATAAAACCACAAATACCTATTGCGGTCAGGTGCAGTGGCTATGCTACTCAGGGCGAGAGTGGAATTTATTGAACTTGCTATTAAAAGGCTGCAAGCATGGAACATAGGCCAGGTGGAATTAGAGCCATCAAATTAGGTGCTTGATAAAATTAATTTTGCCATGGTATTCCTATTTCTTTAGTTTTAGGGAGGGGAAATATGAAGTGTGCCAACAATTTTGACCGACATTGTAGCACTGTGAGTAATGTAGGAAATGGTAGTGAGTGTTCAAACTACTTATTCCCAAGATTGTAGATTATAATAGAGTTTAAGTGTCTATTTAAAATACAATTATTATTGGTAAATTATCACGCCCAGATGATGAAGGTATTGAAATAAATGTATAATATTTAGCATTTAAAAACATTCCTAACCACTTAGATCAGTGGCTTTGCGATTACTTCCGTAATGACTGCATGCCATTTCAAAATTCAATGACCTAAGACTCATATTAATGTATTTTTTCATGCGATCCTGAATAAAAGGTCAGAAAATGTATAATTGTAACATAATAAAAATAAAAATAACAATGATAGATGTGTTAAAGGCTGACTCAGAAATTTCCCGATGAGGGCGCACTCAATTTTCAAAGAAATCGTGTTTTTTGCATATATATAATGCTTTTCCATGTACTAATCATTGTGTGAAATAACTAAACTCAAATTGAAGTCCTTCATATATAAAATCACAACTTTGTTATAAAATTCCGGATCCGGAATTTTTGTTATACACGGTATCTTATGGCACTGTTATACTGTGCATAGATGTTTACTGGATGAAAACGGAAAATCCGATTCATCTCTAACTTTGGAATTGAACATTTTAGGTGACTATCTTTAGTTCTAGATGACTATTTTTAATTTTTACTCAAAATAATTATATTTTGAAATCTCTGAGTCAGCCTTTAATATAAGTTGCACCTAGTGCATGCTCTTTGCTGTCAGCAATTATCATCTGGATGTATCTAGTAACTTTGTGTAATACATGTTATTTTTTGGGTACAAATAGAAGAAGGATTTATTACGGTGGGGGAATTATTAGGAACAATATAATAATAAAATGGCACACGCACCCAGGTCTAATAGCTTCTAATAGCCTTAGACTCAGGTATGAAAACAAAAATCAAGAATTTGTTTGAATGTCATACTATGCTAATCTTAAAGAAAGATTGCTACATTAGTTAATCGGGTTGTGCATTACAAAACACATCATCATTTCAAGTCATAACGTATATACACAAAAAAGTTAACATTTTTTTAGAGATAACTTTTTGTTACCAAAATATACTCCATTTTCTCCAAAAAATTCACTGTTTTAACATATCACCCCATTCTTACAAAACAAAAACATTACAAAACAAAAACACTGTTTTAACCTACATTTCACTAATTTCCCCTTCTGGAAGGTTTTGGGACAGTGGATTGGTATCCTTATTCGTGGTGCTCCACCAACTTCATTCATTGGTTTACATGTCTCATACAAATGATGTTACAGATAATTTGGCAGATATTATGCAAAAAGTGGAGAATATTCCCCCTCCCTAAAACTAAAAACATAGCCTTTACCTTGGCAATAATACACTACATCAAGCACCTAATTTAATGTCTCCAAATCACCTGGCAAACACCCACTAGCAAGTTCAATCACTTCAGGGAGGTTGCCCTTTCTATCAACACCACTGCACCTTACCACAATGTGTATTTGTGGTTTTATACATAGACTAGTACGATCCGGTGTACACAACAGACCAATTGATTTTATTATTTAATCTTTATCTAGACATGGTAGGCCCTTCAGTGCTAAAGTACTGATTTCAAAGCTTTCAAACACAATGTTCAAATTAATTAGTTAATTAATTAATTAATTAATGAGAATACATGTCAATAATACAATACAGTAGGAAAAATAAAGATTGTAGGTTCTTAGCAGACCGCTTCGAAATGTGTATCAATATAAGCATGGAATATTGGAAAATGTAGAAATTGAGTGATGCATGTTAACTTTTAAGGGAATCAACATTTGTGTAAATTTAAAACAAAAATTGCATTTTTCACTTCTTTCCTTCATATATGTGTGAAAGGTGTTAATAAAATATGTATCTATATACAGCAAATCTTTGGACTTAGCACAAAAAACATTCAAACTATTACACAACGGTTTATGAAGCAAACAGACAATGTGAACATATTGCAGTACCTTAATTACATTGGCCGGTATTCATAAAGAACTTAGTCCTGGCTTAACTTTTAGTCCAGGACTAAGTCCTACTATGAAGCACCTCTAAATTTTGCTTCTTTTCTGCATTAGTATTGAAATGAGAACTCCCTAGGGCTAGCATCCCAGATAGTGCCTTCATTTATGTTGGTTCAGATATCATATTTTAACTCATATTTCGTCTATTCTTAGCCCCAATCGTCTATACAATGTCAACGATCATTTTATCGGCTCATCTAAACCAATTTCATACCTGCATAATTCCCGTAGTTCCCAGAACACGCCAAACTCGAAATTCTCGATCTCAAATCTGATCTTTAAAATCGTTCATAAGTTCTTCATTTTCCCTGGCCCTAAATATCGGTCCAAATTCATTACAAATCGTTTATTTTTTCGTAAAAACCACCTTAGAATTAATTTGTTGTTTAGGACGCCATTTTTGTCGTTAGGCTAGCGTGTTAGCATTTCTTTGCATTCGTTTCGGGTATTTCCCTAAAATCAACACTATCTGCGGTGCTAAGCTCATCATTTTCGATATTATGCCCAATTCAAGTATAAATTTCATAGACTTTCAGATAATTTAAACACCATTATTAGATCAATTTATAAATTTATGTATTTAATAACGGGGCTTTTGTCAAAGGTCTAGGACCAAGTTTTGCCAACCAAATCACCCAATGAGGTTTAAGTATTCCGATACCAGTGGAAAAACCACGCCCGCGTCTTGCCACGCCTAGAAAACTTTTAATAACAATTTCATAACTTCTTGAGAATCATTCTGGGTCTAAATCTCAAGAGGACAAGAAGTGCTTGAAGACTTGTCTCAATTTGCCAGAATATTTTTGAGTTGACTTCAGTCACAAGGTGAGGTACAACTGAGGTACCTTAGGTGTAGGGCGAGGGATGGGAGTGACAAGGCAGATTGTACCACCGCGATCCTAGTAGCAGGACACCCTCCTTTATTGGGGCAACCCATTGTGAGGTCCTGTCCGTGAAACGACTCGGCCGCTTCGGAGGCTTAACACCCCCTTTGTAGCGCTATCACTCTGTTTTGACACCCCCATGAGCTGCGGAGGACTCGACGAGATGAGGTGTAGTACCAGGATCCGAGTAGCGCGACTACCCTCCTTATGGGGGCAACCCTGTGTGAGGTTATGTCCGTGAAAGGACTTGGCCGCTTCGGAGGCTAAACATCCCCTTTGTAGCGTTATCACTTTGTCTCGCCAAGTTCTCCTCGAATAGCCCTCAATAAACCCAAATGGCTTTCTTTAAGCAGGCACTAAAATTTTGTAAATAATTATTTTATATCTTTTATACCACTTTTATATTACAAATTCTTTATGACAATTCGTTAATTTGATACCTTTTGAATGTTTATATTGATTTGAAACCGCTACGGAAAGTTAGGACGAGCAACACTCGCACCATGTTATTGCTCGCCCACCCGTATGCATCAAATTGTTCTTGAGTTGTTAACTTGAGGACGTTGTGCTCGTTTCGTAAATATTTCAGAATAAACTATGAACATAATTCCCAAAATAATAGCTTGCAAGACAGCCAAGGGTCTAGGATTATGTTAAAAGTCAAGGTTAGGTGTTTTCTGAACTTACAAATTGAGCATCTTTCTGAGAAATATGGAACTAACCGGCTCTTAAGCGTCCGAGACATAGAGCGATCGCGTATTGTTTTTATCCGGTCGACGAACACTTACGCGCATGCTCACGTGATTCGAAACAGCTGATCAACAGCTGATGCATGTAAACACGGCAGTTCCATACCAAATTAAAGCAAATGCAATCGCTATTAGAATCCTTTAGAGATTTTACGATTAAATTTCTATGGAATAAATTCTGTGTAATTATTTAATTCAGGATCGGCAAATCCTGACTGGCATCTTAGATTCCAAAAGCAAGTTCCCATTTCAGAATTATTAATGTATTTAGATATGAATTTCTGATATGTTTGAAATCGGAATGCTTGGCCTCAGGTGGGAGATTGGCTCAACAATTCTTTTTGTGCGATCAGTCTTTGTACATTTCTCTGAATGCAGAGATTTTATCACCTTGAAATAAAACATCACTAGTATTTTAAGATTACGACAAGCATAAATCAATTCTCTGTTTACAATTATTTCATGTAACTGTAATTTAATAAAATATTGGTTAATAAATCAAGGTAATAGAAAATCACAGTGAATCTTCGAACTAGTCGTACAAGATGACGCTGCATCCTTGGAACATCTTGCTGCGATGCTGCCTTAGTAACCAAATTCTTCAGCCATCTCCTACCAGAGTCCATGGTTTGTATTTTTGCCAATTTAAACTACATAAAGATATATGGTTTTGCTAGATAAAAGCATGGGTTAATTCTTATTAAATTATTGCTCGCTACCATGGTTTAAAACATGCTTTTTCTATTATTATTATTTCCGCTCAGGCTTACATTTCTCGCTACATTTGGCGGCAGCGGCCGGATATAAAATTTCACAAACCGAAATTGACCTAGAAGCCAAAATGGAAAACTTGGAAAGTTCAGAAATGGGAACGCAACTCAGATCTGGAAGAGTACTTCCGCCAAGAAAAAGGGTTGACCAGGCTGTAGGGCCCCCACCTTATAATCAGGGAAACCCAAACCCTGATTACGCCCAGGGTCAAGTCGTTAGCAATAACGATAGCGTTGTTGTCATGGATGCGGTGCGACCTAAAGTCAAACCAAATCCCAGATCTTGCGCTAGTAGGGAAATAGGCTTGACTTTGATGAAAATATGCTGGTGATATGAGGCTCTGGTCTGATTCGGAGGGTGACAGCGATTATGGCGAAGACCTTAGAAGGTCTTCCAGTCAGCCCAACGCATACCGGGAACCCCAACACCCCACAGACTCGAAGTTCGTGATACTGAAACTCCGAGCCATTCTCAATGCAATCGCAGATGAAATCCAAGAACGCTGGAACACCTCAAACATGCTCGCGTTAACCCCAAACAGTATCAGAGAGGGGCAATAGTGAAAGGTCTCAAGGGATGGATAGATGTCATGGATGACAGTAGAACTAAATGTTACTACACCATAGGACTGAGCAGGACAGTGAATCAAGATCAAGATTATGTTCTTGGCCTTACATTCAAGCGCAATCCAAAATTAATGCATGGTTAAGAGCACCCCACTCCAAATCTCACGGGTTCAAAACTAAAGTCAACCTCCAGGACAGCAGCTCGTTGCCAATCAATGATGGATTTAACCGAGAACACCATTGTACAAACGTAGACCGTGTTACACGTGATTCAAATCTAAGATTATTGAAGCCAAGGCAACAGAAACAATCCAAAATCATTTGTACGGTCACCAGCTACAAGCCCAAAATATCACATAGCCCTGAATTCAGAGTGCAATACTCGTTCGGCTATTCCAAAATTATATTAATTTTGTATGCACGCCAAAGTAGATATCAATGTGAATTTGTCCTTCGGTTATAGAGCCCCTATTTAATTTCCAAAGATGCCAATACAGATCGCCCACTGTAGAACACCGCACGGTTCCACGAGGAACAAAACCGGAATAGTAAAATATCGCTGTGGCTCTTATACACTAAGCCATTTTTACACATTCCCACACCTCACTGGCAGCCATAGTTGGGGTGCTTCCTGCTTGAATTCACCCAATAGGCAGCCCAAGTGCATCTTATGATTATACTTAAACCAGCGTGGTACAGACGAACAAAGATTTGGTAGGTTTTGGGTTGGAGGCCCCCCAGTATGGCGATCAATCTGACCATCATTAATGGCTGGTTGGAATTGTCTATACAGACACGAGGGTTCATAACGAGGACAAAACACAAAATTAGTCTTTACTACAGGCTTTAACATAATCAGTAGATAAGACCTACGCATCAAATTACTGTAAACAATGCACAAAATAGCTGCGGTTCTCTGTTCAAAGTGCCCGGATCCCAACAACCATGCCATCACAATAAAAACGGCTTAAAGGTGCAACGAGAGAATTTCACATAACAGGTGTCCCCCGAAAAAATATGAACATCTGATTTTTCACTATTGTAAACTTTCCCATCAAAAATATCCCATCTGAAAGGATTAAGCTGAGAATATTTTCTTTGGTAACAAAATTGTGAAATTTCGTGCGATTTCGTAGAGGAGCAAATACGAAATTCATCCTATTTTTGGGTACATTGAAATTAAGCAATGAAAATTGCCTTTTTTTCTCTCTTTTTAAGACATTTTTCGTTAGCCAATATAGGTAGAATATATTGAAGTGTCGAATCTATATGAAATACTATTATGACACAATTTTTTGGGTGCTCCAAAATCTCTCGTGCACCTTTAAGGCAACATTTCGGGCATCACTGGCCGTAATAATATAACAATTTCTCATTATCTGATGCCATAATGTAAAACCAATATACTATATGGCCCGAAATTAAAGCAAAAATGTATACTTTAAATCTTGAAATATAGACGCAATTAAAATAGGCAGTTGATATGATACAGTCCTAATTTGAACATGGAAAAATGAATAGAAAAACAGTTCGCATGTCATGATTAATATGAATAATACCGGGAAAAAGAATGGAAACGATACCATTCTTATAATATTCTCATAAATCTCTGGCAACCCTTGAGCAACATATCTATACAACTATAGGAGTAATGTAATTCAACAGGTTGTTACCAAAAAAGACATATGAGGATTTGAGAAGGGGTGATGAATTATAAGAAACTCATAAAGAACCAATTGGGGAGTGTCAGTAACAGCCATTGAGATAGTCAGTCAAAGAACAGATCGTTTCAATGAGAAATACAATCCAAGGTAGTGACTGGGGAAACTAATGAGATAAGTCTGCGATGTATACGAACTGTAATGAATGGTTTACCATCAATAGATTTTACCGCTATGCGGGTGACTATAGGCATGGTAGGCCTATAAAAAAGGTACAAAGCCCTGAGTTCGGCCAAGGGCTGTGGGGCAAATTTGATATGCAGTGAGAATGCACTCACGGCGAATGGGAGGAGTCTCGCATATAAAGCGACCCACTTTCATTCGGCCAAAGTTGAACAATTTTTGCTCACCAGGTGACGAACGAAAAAAAAACATGATCAAAGTGCGATCAAACGCAGGCCAAGGAGTGCGTAACGCGTGACTTTGCTTTAGACGCCAGCATTGTGATTATTTCCTGGTAATGACGTACGTGTCACACATAATACAATATGACTAAAGTCATTCTAAATACTATCAATGAATTAATAAATGTATATCGCGGTCACTGTGGCATACTACAATCTCCAATACTAAATCATTAATACCAATATTATTGAAGTGAAACAACAAAGTACCAAGGATGCCAGCAGTAGATCCACATACAGAAATTTCATATTACAATAGGAAACATCCTAAAATATTTAATGCCATATGATATTCAAACGCAATTACAGGTTTAGGGTCAAAAGGAAATTGACAGATTGGAAAACAAATGGTGATCGAACGCTCATATTGTTTTTATAATTGAAATATTGAATGAAAAAAAAGTGAACACCAGCTAGAAGGTACCAGTGTTTTTAACCAACCCCACACTGGCTTTGCAATGTGCTCATTCTGCGCTCACAACTTGTTAGGTAATGTAGGTGAAGCCCAAAAACCACGAAAACATTGCAATATTCATGAAAAAATTAATGTCTTGTGGCTAAAATCAAGTGTTAAGAGCTGGGCACAAGAAATTGGATATGACTTTAGGGTAGAACATTACCCAACTGATTACACCTTCAAAAGCTGGTGCATTGTGGACTGGCCCAATATAGACACTCTCTATAATAGGTACCCAAGTGGACGATCAGCAAGGTCAATCACGCGTTGGACTTAGTTTCAGATCGAGATCATCAGAGCAAGGGTGCATGCGTGAACCACCAACGAACAGTAAGACAACCCGTCTGAAATGTGAACAATACCACTGACTACGACAGGTTGATAATATGATCATGGTCAGAATGATTGATGATCTGGCCAATCCACCAATCGATTGACCTCTGCTGTGATTGCCCATTGGGTGCTCTAAATCAAACCCAGAATGCATACAAAGTGCCCATAGACTCTAGAAAATACATGACATTGCTTAGTGATAAAATGCATAACTGACGCCCAATTAAATACCACAAGACATTACATTATCATTCTAAAATTTGCCAAGCACCGGTAACGTGGGAATTGATAAATTTGAATGCTTTGATGTTGGCCCTAAATTCTTTAAATGTCAATGATCTAGTTTCAATCCTCTAGGGAAACTGCAGCTAGGGCCTAAGTCCAGGATACAGATAAAATAAAACTTCATTAGAAAAAAATACAAAATATTAAGCCAAGTCAAAATAGGTCAATGTCAGCAACAGACAAACATCCTAACAATGAGTGGTTCCCCAACCACAATCCCAAGGATCAATCTAAACCCATGACACTTAAAGTGTACCAAAACATTGAATGAGGTGGTGGCTTTAAGAATGGGATTAAGTGGGATAAAGAACATCAACATGATCAATACATGAAATAGGAGCAAAAGTGATATAGTGCAAAAGTGATAATCTGAATATCTAGTATTCATTGAGCGTAGAACATGTAAGTATCAAGTGCATAAATTTTGTTGGCATGATAATTTCACGAAAGTTACATAATGTTCCATAGCATCTAACTGACCTTGCGTGTTAATAACGAGTTAATTGTTCATAAAGCATTGTCTCCAAAAGTTGTACCTTTGTGCCGGTGACTCGAATTTTCGCATTCTTTCCCTCTGCCTTCAGCTTTTTCTCACAGCTATTAGTCTTTTTCTATCCTGTTGCATGGCTGCTGGTAAATGCGATACTGCATTGATTTTCTTGTCATTGACAATGATGTTGGCGCGATTAACAGCAGTCAAAACAGCATCTCGATCTTTCATCTTGATGAACTTGGCAATTACTGGATGAGGGGCGTTGGTCTTGGCTTTTGTGGGTAAGCGATGGACATTATCAAAGTCAATGGTAGAGGGGTTAGAAATGTCCGTTTGCGATAAAATTTGCCGTAGGGCCTTTTCTGCATTCTCAGGGCTAGATTTTGTATAGGATCCAACGAACAAGTGTATGACACTTGTAACATTGAGTCATACTTCAAATTCAGAATGGAAGCCAAATCCAATAATTTATCATATCTCTATCATTAAAGAGACATGAGGAGATTTCCAGGAAGAAGCGCCCCCAATTTTCCTCGAACACCGGTTTTTTACATATTTTGAATGCTTACCAATGTATTAGATCACACCTGAAGTGAATAAGCCGAATACACCGTCTTTATGTAATAAGACGATGATTTAATAGTTTCCGTCGTGCACGACAGAAAGTCAAAGAATGGTTTTCTGTGGGGAACGATTACGATAGCAGGCAAGTTCAAAACAAGGTTTGCGGTTTTCTTTTGCACCTGTTTGTCTAATAAACCTTCTAAACGTTCTCGGTAGGTGGTCTACAACCGATCCAGTGAAATTTGAGAGGAATTCGTTTCCTAAAAAATCTCCTCCTGTCACTTTAAAGAGTGAAACACTTACGAAAGAGTGAAATACTCATGAAAAATTTGAAGCAAAATGATTGTGACGATTTCCTGATGTCGGCATAATAAAAAGCACCGGCACTTCAGAACCTGCTAAGAAGGAATTATGCAAATGTTGATATTTATTATTATTATTAGATGCAGAACGATACTTTGGTAATTTTTTAATATCATTTTAAATCATTTTTAAAGAAGCTGTACAGAGTTACCACATGCAATAAGTTCTCCAAATGGTTGACTGTATTTTTGAATAGTGTTAGAGTAATATTCATATGGCTCTTTGCGTAATTTGATTGAAGTTTTCACTATCGCCATTAGAAAGTCATCTAAAATTTTTTCAATCTATATACAATGGAAATTTAAATCACTCATCCAAAAGAAAAAAAAATAAATTTGCTGATTATATGAATCACAAGACGCCTACAGTCAAGTCGTGTAGTTAGTTTGTTGTACACGTCCACGTTTACATTATCATCAACCAATCCACTACTAACATGTGCAAAATAAATCTTTTATGACCAATCTATTGATGTCATCATTTCCCCATCAAATTTTAAGATGTCTTAAAGAGAGCTCAGTTCATCTTAAATACAAATCACAGCTTAGGTTACGGTTAGCTCTGAAAAAGAAAAGTATACTTTTTGTTTTTTGCTGAGGAAAACACATTTTTGCACCCTTGCATAACATTTGTAGAGATCTGGTGAGCGTGCAGATTTTGAAATGGAGTTGAGTACTAGGATTTGGACATGCTATCAGCATTACCAGCTACAGTAGGTGTGTTCTTTGGACATGCTATCAGCGTTACCAGCTACAGTAGGTGTGTTCTTTGGACATGATATCAGCATTACCAGCTACAGTAGGTGTGTTCTTTGGACATGATATCAGCGTTACCAGCTACAGTAGGTGTGTTCTTTGGACATGATATCAGCGTTACCAGCTACAGCAGGTGTGTTCTTTGGACATGATATCAGCGTTATCAGCTACAGTAGGTGTGTTCTTTGGACCGCAAATACAAAGGTAAGATTTGAAGTCTGCATATTTGCAGTGTAAAATCACACACATCATATGGTAATGAATGATGCAACTCACTGAATCAACTCAACTTAAAGTCTGACTCAGAGATTTCCCGAGGAGGGCGCCCTCATTTTCAAACAAATCGTGTTTTTTGCATATACATAATGCTTTTCCATACACTAATCACTGTATGAAATAACTAAGCTCAAATCGAAGTCCTTCATATAGAAAATCACTACTTTGTTATAAAATTCCGGATCCGGAATTTGTGTTATACACAGTATCCAATGGGACTATTATACTGCACATAAATGTGTACTGCATGAAAATGAAAAATCCGATTCATCTCTAACTTTGGAATTGAGCATTTTAGGTAAATATCTTTAGTTCTAGTTGACTATTTTCAATTACTACCAAAAAAAATATTATTTTGAAATCTCTGAATTTTTAATTTAAGGATTGTTTTCTGATTGTGGGTCATGGGAACACAAATGACCGACCCACATCAAAGTACCCAAATTGGTTTGTGGTTTGCAGTCCGTATTGCTGTAATTTCTTTTAATATTTTGGATGAGTTGCTCTATTGAATGAGGCTTGACCGCCATCGTCTGGGCAGATTCACACACTACAATCTCTATGTGCCATCTTGCTGACGTAATAGATTATTAATAAGAATAATAAAATCAATTTCTTAATTGCTAACATAATAGTATACAATTACTACATGTGATGCGATCAGGCAAAATGAGTCTGATGTAGACCGAAATCACTTTTTTTAATTTTGGTATTTTCTTAAAGAGCTTTATTTAAACTTTCATTTAGTGAAAACAGAACAAAAACAAAATCATCATTTTGAGCCATTTGTAATTGCAATAAAAAGTAATTCACCAGGTAATGGAGAAAAAAATCCTCCAACACTTTTCGAAAAAAAAATCTATTTTCATTACAAGTCTACAAAAAATGTTCAATCTTTCTAGAATCTTTTATAGAAATATGGAAAATTTTCTGTCAAATATGTGTGCGAAGCGCACATGAGCGCATAGCATAAAGTCCTTTAGGCCTGGAAGCCAAGGGTAGGATCTACACGTGGCGCAAAAAATATCTCGGCATGTTTTTTGATCAGTGTTGTGCCAAAGTTAGACCATTTTGTAAGTTTTCGAAATATACACTTTGTTGCCTAGGTCTTGCTCTTTCATTTAACAGCTTGCTTGTAAAAAAGCGTGCAAAAATGGCTGAGATAGAGCGCCCGAAAGATGCAAACACCCCAAACCAGAAGTTGCAGTTTTTGGATTGTTCATTGGTCACTGTGTGGTACAACGCTATAATGCGCGAGTATTGATTTTACACAAAGAGGTTTTCCTACTGAATGAGCGAGAAAGCCGACTTGCAATATTGATTGTGGTCCACGTGTTCGTGTCCCAGTACACTGCAACGCCCATTGAAAAATCCAAAAACTTTTGGTTTCGGGGGTTTGCGCCTTTCGGGTGTTCTATCTCAGCCATTTCCGCACGCTTTTGTACAAGCCAGGTATGAAATGAAAGAGCAAGACCTAGACAATAAAATGTATATAGTAGATGGAAAAGGTCAGTTCTGGGCCAAAATCCATTAATACAGCAGTCTCTGTGGATTTTGAGCCAGCTCAAGCCTTTTCAGGACTCTCTCTCTACATCCCATGTCAATCAAAATTTTATACACAGAAACCCCCCTACACCCCCCTACATCAAATACAACCCACAGCAATCCCTGTTCTGAGCATTATAAGAAATTTCAAGACATCTCATACACAGCAATCCCCCTACATCCCATACCCACCACATAAATCCCCCAGCAATCCCTGTACATCAACTCCCTAGATAAGGTATACAACAGAACTTCTTGTAAACCAGCCCCCCCCCATCCCAAAAATCCTCCCATTTTTTTTTTTTTTATTTATAAAAATCATATATAATAAAAAATTATAAAAGATGGCGCAAAAATCGAAATTTCCCCCGAAGGGAATTCGATCAGCTCTGCGAGGACCAGCAACCAGAAATTCCAAGAATACTACCGATTTAGAGACTTGGACAAAGACGCAGTATACATGATCCAAGACACTAAAAAGGTTGCAACCAACAATGGAGAATCAACCATCATGATTTTCTCCGGCGGTGAAGAGTATGGACTACATCGGTTCTAGCCAGAGACTAGAGGATCAAGAACTACCGCTTCTAATCAGACCCAACGGCCAACGCAAAAAGCAAGAATGGGAAACAAACAATTACTATGACTTCGATCTAGTGAAACCCCCAAAGAAAAAGTAAAATCCCGACTGGATAAAATTCAAGCCGGATTGATTTTTTTTTTTTTTTAGATGTTTTTTACTGCCTGGACTGATATCATCGGGAATGAATCCCGGAGTGACCAGCCAATCTTGAACCATGGGTGCGAGATCGCTTAGTACCAATTTTCCAAATCATCAAGATCCAATTTCCCAAATTGGAGGCTGCATTTTGAGAAGTTTGTTCATAATCATCGTATTTCAAACGATGAGTCCGCCAGAACCGCGGAGTGATTAAATTCCGGTGACGATCATATTTACGTGTGAATCTTCATTTCTTCTTCTTTTATGAATGTAAAAATCAATCAAAATAGACCGTAAATGCGTACATATAAGCGAAAAAACTTCCTCCAGCCTTTTCGAAAAAAAAATCTATTTCATTTATAAAGCACGTCTGAAGAGATTTAAAATGAGTGTTTCGATTTTTTTTAAAAATATGGAAAATTTTCTGTCAAATGTGTGCGAAGCGCGCAGGAGCGCGAGCATAAAGTCCTAGGCATGAAGCCACGGGTAGGATCTACACGTGGCGCAAAAAATATCGCGGCAGTTTTGAAGGTGGTGCCAAAGTAGACCATTTGTAATTCGAAAGATACCTTGTGCCTAGGTCTTGTCTTTCATTTAACCGCTTGACATTGTAAAAAAAGCGTGCAAAGGCTGAGATAGACGCCGAAAAGAGGAACCCCCAAACCAGAAGTTGCAGTTTTTGGATTTTCATGTCACGGTGGTACAACGCTATATGCGCGAGTATTGATTTACACAAAGAGGGTTTTCAACTGAATGATCGAGAAAGCCTATACTAGAAATATTGATTGTGGTCCACGTGTTGTGTCCCAGTACACTGCAACGCATTGAAAAACCAAAACTTTTGGTTGGGGGTTTGCGCCTTTCAGGGTGTCTATATCAGCCATTCAGCACGATTTGGTACAAGCAGGTATGAAATGAAAGCGCAAGACCTAGAATAAAAAAAGATATCGTAGTGGAAAAGGTCAGTCTGGGCCAAAATCCATAATACAGCAGCCTTGTGGATTAAGCCAGCATCAAGCCTCTCAGGACTCGCTCTCTAATCCCTGTCAATCAAAATTTTATACACAGAAAACCCCCCTACACCCCCCTACATCACATAAACCCACAGCAATCCCTGTTCTGCGCATTATTAATTAAAAAAAAAAAAAATTTCAAGACATCTCATACACAGCAGGCCCCTAAATCCTACCACCATAAATCCCACGCAATCCCTGTACATCACTCCCTACGATAGGTTACACAGCAATTCGTAAACCCGAAATCCCCAAAATCCTCCCCATTTTTTTTTTTTTGTGATTTATTAAAAATATATAAATAATTTAATTTTAACATTTTTCGAAAAAATTCGAAATTTCCCCGAAGAATTCGATCAGCACTGCGAGGACCAGCAACCCGAATTCCAAGAAAACATCCGATTTAGAGACTTTGGACAAAAGACGCAGTATACATATCCAAGACACCCAAACAGGGTGAACAACCATGGAGCATCAAACATCCTGATTTCTTATCGGCGGTGAAGAAGTATGGCTACATCGGTTCTCGCCAGGAGACTAGAGGATTCCAGAACTACCGCTTCTAATCAGACCCAAAGGAGCTAAAGCGCAAACGCAAGAATGGAAAAACGACTATGACTTCGCTCTAGTGGAAACCCCCAAAGAAAAGTAAATCCCGACTGGATTAAATTCGCGGGATTTTTTTTTTTTTTAGAGGTTTTTCTTGCCTGGACTGATATCATCGGGATGAAGCCTGCGTTACCAGCCCATCTCTGAACATGGTGCGGGAATACGCTAGTGACAATTTTCCAACATAATCAAGATCCAATTTCCCCAATTTTTGATTTTTGTATTGTTATTATTATGTCTTCAGAATCATAGATTTCCACGATGAGTCCGCCAAGAACAGGCGGAGTGATAATTCCGTTGACGATCATATGTACGTTTGATCTGCCATTTATTCTTCTTTTATTTCATGTACAAATCCAATCAATCGACGTAAATGCTTACATTATAAGCGAAAACCTACCCAATGTGTTAACAGGTTTGTGGTCGGTTCTTTCATGTACAATTTTCCAAAGTTTTAAATTATCTTCGATTCTACGCTCACCTCCAAACGTCGACTTCTCGCCTTTCAGTCAAGTAGCTCTTTCATTTCCGATTCATCTCCCTTTTTATTTATTGCTTCTTTTCCTGTATTCGGTCTTGACCAAGTCATACAAAATGTACCAAACACGCCCACTATCAACAAACATAGGTGCTCTGCGAGAAAGCCAACAGCGCTCCAGCTGCTTCAAAATGAAGCTACTATGCGCCCAGAATGCCTGGAAGTGCGATTAGCAATATATCTCCAAGCTTCAGCAGTAGATCAGAGATTTTTGGCAGCTGTCCTTGATCACTTTTCAACAGTTTGGCTCAGTTTGGAGCTGGGGAGTCGGGGCGGTTTGGACTGGGGATTTGGATTTGGAGCAGGAGTTACGGATGATAGCCGACTTGGGCGCTGCTTATATCGACGCACGATGGTTGAATAGCAAGACCTATCGCGGTTAAGATTGATGATATCGTGACCCCTCGCGTCGGAACAATTCACCGACTCGATCCGGAGACTTCCATCGCTTCGATGAAGTTTCATTTTCTACGCAAGTCTTTGAGAGGAATTGGGGACTTTAGCTCATTGGTTCCGCAAGCATTGTCAAAATCATCGATTACGATGGAAGTTCTCGAGCTTTTGTTCGCTATTCGTCAGTTTCAAGGGATAAAAGGAGGTTCTCATTATTCAAGTCCCTCATACGTAGGGTTGATGATGCTAACAGGATCTTCACCCTTGATTTTAAGCCTGTGAGTCGTTGTTTTCGTAGTGACATAGGATAGTCTTTTGAGTTGTCCTTGTTCATTCAAGAAAATTGCGACTTTAGTCGTGGTTGGCGATTGGATCGCTCGTTAGTTGGTTGGCTAACTCATCCGATTCAGTCAGCGCTTGTTGAGTTGTCAAACGAATGGGTTGTTCGAGACGGTTACAGTCTAGTTCTCTGCGTGCTTGTGGTGTATGGGGCTCTAATAAAGATCGCGTAACTGCTCGCAGAGTTTGAGGTTTTGGGTTGTGCTTTTAAAGTCTGCAACGCCGTAAAATTTCTCGTATAAACCAGGTTCTCCCACACCATAATTGTTTTGTGGTCTAAGCGCTAAACATTTCGTAGGTTTCCTTTTACCGTTAGTTTGGTTTTTTCCCGCTAATTCAAACAAAAATTTTTTATTTTTTTTCCTTTTTTTAAATATTGACATATTTTAAAAGTGGAACCACTCTATTTCGAACTTTTCTTTGTCTTTCGAGGTACTTTTCAAAGAGTAGAAAGGTTTTTATTTTTCTAAGATTAATAAATTGAAATTGTCAGTCAAGCCATCTGTGTTTGGAATTCTATCCTCTGAGAGATTTGTGAGTCGTTCTTCGATTTCTTGGACGCTTAATATATCATCCTGAGGTGTTATCATCACGCTCCCATTCAACGCTCTGACGAGGCTGTTCAGTTTTTTATCGTTCCACCTCCAAGGTCCGTTTCTGCACACATCCAGCGCACGCCCCTGTAGCATCCCATAATCTACATCACATCAACTCGTTCCATCTCAAAATCTTCACGCGGCAATGGGATCACATTTGGCCATTTGCCGCTATTTTATTTACCCTATAATAAAAGAAAGATGGCGACTAATACGGACACACAATTAAATCCAATGCGAAAATTAGCGTTAGCAAGGCTCAAGGTTGAGGCGCACGATAAGCAAACACTCACGTACCAAGCACTATAGGCCCTGGAGGAATCTAACGGGTTAGATTTCACGATTCGGAAAAAACGACGGTTTAATTCCCGGGACGCGATGTTTGACATTCAAGTTGCTTCAATCGGCAGCAGGAGCCAAAAACGATGCCAACAGAACGATAGGGAACAATCTCGGAAGGGAGGATGTGCCAAATTGAAGTAAAACTAGAAGAAAAGAGCGTTTTAACGGGAATGATGCCGATATTTTCATGTGTCGAGGGACATGTGGATGACCGCAGGAACGTGAAAATGCTGTGTATCAGGGCATCCAATCGGAAGCCGTACGAAAAATCAGGATCGATGCTGGAGTCGCGGCGGATAATGTCGCGGCTGACGTGGGATTGGAAATGCTTACGATAATATCTGCATTCCCCTGGATTTTGAGATGCTGTCGTCCCACAACCGTTCTTCAGAGTAACTCCCAGATCGCGGTCTACGAGCTGACATTTACGATTTTGGAATAAGTGTAGTGAGCAAGACACAAAAACCAGCTATACGATTTCCGATAACCACTTGGAATTTGAAGTTCTAACATCATCCGAGTTGGCTATGATTCTGAAAACCAGAAGATGGGTGGTTCAAGTTCTGATACGATAATATCAATGCGGCGGCAAGGAGGCGGGGAACAATCCGACTCAAATTTGGAACTTCGATATGGCACCTCGGCCAAGAGCATGAGGGTATGGATTTGTTCGTAGATCCACATGACGGAGGAGCAATACGCTAGAAATAGCGAAAAATTCTACAATCCCAAACTTAAAAAGGTTTCTGTCACGCTAGACGGCAACCCAAATCAAATATTTTCCAGCGGCATGAACCCTCCTCAATGTTAGTGAAATCAGGAAACATTTTGTGTGGAAACACAGAACAGTTCCATTCTGTCAAGAAGGTCCTTGGGCTGATGGAGTTGTATGAATAGCTAACCACGAAGTATGGTCTTTGGTTGGATATGGTCGAGCGATGATGTCACGCTTCCCGGGAAGGGGAGAAAGGAAAAATCGAAGTGTGGTCAATCCATCCTATAGAGGATAGAAAAGGATCTGAAACGCTGGAACCTCGATGCTACATATTTTTCGTGCAGGATGGTATGCTGAGTTTCGAAAATGGACGGCTTATAGTGTGTAAAATAAAAATTATACTAAACACACGCACGCTGCGATGATCGTAGGAGCGACTTCCTGCGGAAAAACTGAGTTCACCCTTGACCTACTTGATAATGAATATAAACTTTTTGAATTATCATTATGGTGTCCTACTTGAGTACAAAAGGATTATTGAATTAGAAAATGGTTTTTAGGGATGAAAACGGAATTCCGATCGATCAATCCTGGGGTCCAAACTCGGATGATGGATAGACAATGCGTTGAAATGGTTGAAACATACGGAATACAAGACGGTAAAATTTATTCATCATCGACGATGCAGCGTGATAAATCTATGAAAAAGAAAAACCAACAATGCTATCAAATTAGCCTTCAGCGGTAGACACAGGGAAATTGTCGGTATGGGTTCTTACTCAAAAGAATTCGGTTTTGACTGATCTTAGAGAACAAATCAAATGGATGTCGTTATTTTACTGTAAAGATCGTGATAGTTTAGAAGAAGCACTGAGAGAAAAAGATGTCATTCCACTTTGGAAGAAGAAAAGTTCGCGCTAGTGGCTAAAATAAGCCATTCTAAAGTAACATACGGAACAACAACGAGTATAAAGTTGATAAATAAAACGAATGATGAGATAGAACAAAATTTTAGACAGATAGGAAACCCCGCTGCCATCCACGCTGGATGTTCCTACGCCCGCCGTCGATATCCACGCGGCTGATTAGAGAAAACTAATAGGGCGTAGCGTAGTGGAAGAAGCAAGGAGTATCTAGGTAAAAATATAAACTCGAGAGATAGCCAAACTAGATGAAAAAGAAATAATGAAGTTATACGCTAGATACGGAAATCATCTCGCGGGGCTTAGTAAAACCAAATCGCTAAAAATGCAATTATGAAGGATATACTAAATTTGTAGGATGGTTTCTACCCCAAAACTAACGATCGTAATAGAGAAAATTAAATCAAAGTTTAACAAGATCCGTTCATAGATAGTTTGAGCCAAATATAACTTGTGTTTTTAGCATAAATTCGCCGTCATGGTTGCGCCCGTATCAGCACCTTGAAACAGTATCAGTAGAAAAAAAAAGATAGAACCAAAACAGTTGAAATAGCTCAAATCGAATTAAAAAAAAAAATCCTATCAAATTAATTTTGATAGGATTTTTTATGCTTTTTGCTCAGATGATGATCAGATGATTGCTAGATTGATGCTCCGATTGAGCTCAGGAAAAATTAGCAGTAAAATCTTTCTGCTTAGAAGTTGGCTAAGGGAAAATTATTTATGATCAGGTGTCTGCTCAGGAAAAATTATGTTTTCTGCTCAGGTGTCTGCTCAGGAAAACTTATTTTGACTCAAGGTGTCTGTCGATGATGCTAGATGATGCTCAGAATTTTTTCACTAAATAAAAGATGGAGAAATCAGATGAAATTCCAACCAAACGGAAGAAGCCAATTCCAAAAAACGAAGAAGCAATCCCAAAAAAGTGGAAAAACCAGCTCCCGCAAAAGCCAACCACCAGCGAAAGTGGGGGGGGGGGGAAAACGGCTCCCACGTCAAAAAAGAAAGATCCAAAAAAGGGAGTGCGGGAAAAGGCGTGGCTGCTAAAAACAAGACAGGTAGCAAAAATAAAAGCTTTTGATGAGATGCAAAAAATCTGAAGCCCAATCAGAGCTGCAGGTGAAAAAAATGATGATTGTCAACTCTATTCTCTTTGTTGGAGGAGTTATTATTGTGGTGGGGCATTTGGTTTCAAAAATGGACAACATCATCTTCTGATACCCAATCTGCTTCCACAGAAACATCCAAAAGAAAAAAAAAGGGAGTGAAGTATATGTTCTAGTGAGACAATCCCAAAAAGTTTCCACAGGCTTTGGTTTGCTAGCTCGTCTTAAGGTATGCATTTATAAGAATCCCAATGGATTTTATTCAATGAGCCGGTCTATACCAAAGTTTTCGCATATGGACTGTCTTTGGATTTTTTTTTCTCACAATTCTGACACTTTGCGACCTTATTTTTAACAAAAAAAAGATATAAATTTCTTCGATTCCTGGGATGTCCTCACGATACGCTCGATAGGTAAACTCTATCAAATCCTCCTTCGAATACAATAAAAAGCGAACCAGCGATTTTCATGCAGATTTTCATGGATTATTAAAGCGATGTGACCTTGAGCAATCAAGAATTGAAGTGATCAAACATAAAACTTTTTTTAAGAGGTGGCATTAATTCTTACGCGGAGGATCGATTAAATAGACGTTTTATGCCATTATTATACTATTCTTAAACAGCTTTTTCAGCTTTTTTTTTGATCGAGGTCCATGATCTTTTTGCATAATTGACAAAAACATTTCTATTTTTTGTGCAGGTCAATTTATTACTAAAAAAAAACCCCAACAATTATCTAGTTGGGTTTTTTTTGCTTTAAATAGGCTGGCAACACCTATCCTAACCGCTATAAAGCATTCAATACACTAGGTATAGCCAAAAAAGAATGAAATTGCAAGGGCTATTATTTATGCATAAGTGAACGTTTGACCTCATAATAAGAAAAAGAATTACCAGGGTTCAAAAACAGCAATTTAATAGCCCACACGTGTTTTTTTGTTTTTTGTTACTTTCCTCTACATAGAAACCAATATGACAAAGAAAAAATTGGGCACTTTGCCAGACAATTTTATGGCAACACTGGGATCCCACAAGTTCATGAACCCGTTTCATACAAGTATTCACTTCTTCATATGCGTGGGTTGGAGATGATTTGTTTTTTTTCAAACATGCATCATCGATGAAAGGTGTCTTTACACCAATGGATAAAATGAACATGAAATACACCAGAACCAATGTGGTTGATGCAATACACCAAACCTTCAGAAGTTAGTAAGTCTTGTCGGCAGTGGTCTCCAAAGTAAAGAATGGATATATACCGGATGTATGGTCGTGAGGGTATTCATTCAACGGCTACATAATATGATGATATGTTTGAACACATAGACAGTGTGTTTTATTAAGTCAATATTGGTGTTGTGTTTGCGTTGTGAATTAATTTCATTCTTCAAAAAAACTGTTCAACCAGTAGCAGTATTCACAAGCTCTTAGAGTTCAGTGTGATATGCCATACCTAACAAGTAAGTCATTTATTTTTTGCGTATGATGTGTATACTTTAGCTTGTTTATTATGCTAGGTGGTATCGTGTATAATACAGTCCGATTGTTTTGGCTGCAAGGTCTCCGTCTGGAAGTAGCAGTAGCAGCCGATGTTTTGTCTGCTAAGGTTACCCAGCCGCATAATATATTTTTAAATCCCGGCTAGGTATATCTAGTCAGAGCGATGTGGCTGCTAACGGTCACGCCTGCATTTTATAAGGAAAGTGTGTAATATTTTTTCATACTTTACCAATGAGCTTCAGTATGACACATCATACCTTTTTCCCACACGAAGAGTTGAATAAAAAAATCTGATAAAAAAAAAAAAAAAAAAATCCCTGTCAGAACCATATTCTGATCGGGATTTTATGCTTTTTCCAAATGGTATCTTAGACCTGATGTTTTGATTGGCTGTTTTGTTTTTATTTTAAAGTTTTACTTTTCACAATCTGAAATCACTGCATACTTCTATTTTTTGCTGCAGCACTCATGCTTGAAAACATTTCTTCTCTTTGGTTTCCAAGCAGAATGATTTTATCCGAATTGCTTTCCCAAATTTTTTTGAGTGTCTTTGTTTAGCGATTAATAATATTTTTTTTCCTCGAATTTCATCAACTACATTTTTTCGAGAATAATCTGCGACAAAATATGGTATGACAATTTAAAAATTTTGCAGGATCTGGAATTGAAAAAATGTTTTAGTTCTCAGACAGGATATCCCTGTATTTAAAAACACTAGTTCGAGTTGTCGGTCTAAATCACTCTTTTTTTGACATTTTGAGTAGGAGTTGCAGCAGTAAATGTCATAGATTATCAGTCTGTCATTATTTATATGAGCATTGGTATTCCAGTTGGAATGTCCTTTGAAACATTCCCAAATTAGACGAGGTAGGATAATTTTTTTGTTACCATCAAAAAGATAGGAGAACTGAAAAGTATCCTCGACCATTATCTTGAGTTTAGCTTTGCATTGCTTCAGCTCAGGACGGTTCGTCTTCTTGACTACATAGTTTTTGAAAAAAGGATGTTGTGCGATGCATCCGGACATTTAATTTTATATATTTTTCTTCTGATTCAAAAATCAATTTTTGTATCCATAAGAGTGTGTGTGAATTTGGCCTCCAAAATAATTTTTTGTCGTCTTTAGCATCAAGAGCAATTTGTGTACTGTCCTCACTGTATATCTCATGCTGTGACTCCTAATCACATTCATCGTCCGCATTTGAGGTTTTGATCAAAAAGGACATTTTGTGTAATCCTGAATTTAATTTGCTCTCTACCACATTTCTTTTTACACCTTTCGCTCATTTCTCTTCTTCTCCATCAACATTGGAACACATACAATTTGCTTCATCCCACAAACTAATCTATTATTTTTCACCAGCTCATCCTTAAACATCATGGTACTTTTTTGTTCTTTCCAGTGGGAATTCCGGATGGATGGTTTTTTCTGGATGGTTGATGGCTTGTATCAAATCATTTTTACATCTGGAGAAATATCTTTGAAAAAAATCTTCCGTTTCTATAATATAACAGAGAATCAGTATCCGTCATACAAAGTTTTGCTTATTTTCATATTGGCGTTAAGATAATTATAATGCAAATGTTACATTTTTGTTTGGAATATACTAAAATACTTCATTCCCGAGATAAACGGTTTTGAGGATATGTCATCGTGTTTTTCCCTGTGGATGGATATCGTTTTCACCAAAATATAGTACAATGTTGAAAGTTGGTTTTGACGCTTAAATTTTTGTTTTTTCCTCAGAGTTAATAACTGGTATATACTCTTTTTCTAACATTTCCATAGCTGCCAAATTACTGAGTTATTCATAATTGTGAAAAAATCTTTTTCAAATTCATGTAGTTTAGTTCTAAGTTTTGTATTAAGGTCTATATAGGATTTCATGAAATCTTCCTTTTGAAGTTTATTCCGCGATGAATTTTTTTCAAACCATCCTAGTCTAAATGTACTGTTTAATGCGGTATGATGAATACACGCGTAATATTTTTATTTCTAAGATTTGGAATAAGTTTTTTACTTTATTGACAATTATTCTTTTGGAGAAGAGGAAAAGCATATGTAAAATCAGTCGTTTTAGGCTATTCAAGATCTACCTCTAGAAGGCATGGATATTCATCCAATTAGAAAATTCATTTTCAGTCATCCATTGAAATCTTCTACTGGACATTTCACTCATAGCCCATCCATATAGATTATTGCATAACAAAGATTGGATAAATTTGTCGGTTGTGGGCTATAGAATGAACCATTATTTCTTGTTTGCTTTAGAATATCGGCGTAGGACTTACTGATCACTCCCCCTCTGATACCAATTTTCAATCATGAGAATCATATCAATATATGTGAGAAGTTTCTAGTCTTGCTCCAGTTTTTGAAGCATGGCATCATATGAAAGGCCCGGAGCTGTAAAATACCAACCGCGGATCTAGCTCATAATTTTTCATGCAACTGTTATGAAGTCCTTCGAAAAAATCAGCTAGTTACAAGAACATCTTGATTTAGATACAGATCATGTCCTCTCATGGATTTCATACAAAGCATCCAACATTTTTTGCATGGTGATAGTCATCATCAGAATGTGCTTCTCATAATGTTTTGAATAAAATGGCTTCTGGATGGTAATGAGTTTCTTCAAGTTTTTCTAGAAGAATTAAATATCGTAAGGATAAACTCCTTTTCTCAAAAGCAATTTCGAGTCTTCATTGAGAAAAATTTTGTTAATCGTGAATCACGAGATTGTCAAATAATTTTGCAAAAAGCCGTAGATATAAACTTAAAACTATCGATAAATCTAAGATCACGTTAATTTCTACCGTTTTTTGTCTTTATCGACGAAAGTTCATAGTATTTTTTGGTAAATGATATGTACTTTCCTCATTGTGGGAATGAGCAATCTTTCCTTCGGTTACCAAGTTTTGTAAAAGATGAGATCGTACCGGAGAGATTATGGAATATCACTGGGAAAACTGTGGCACTCTATATGCGAGATTGCATTGTATAGAGCCGGCCTCGAAATCTCCCCGTAAAATGGCTATGGTCTATCTAACTTTTTTGTCTTCTGGAGTAAAACCCAATTTTTGCAGATATGACAATTTTTAACTTTGAATAGGATTTTTTCTTTTTCATTCCATATCTATTTTGCACAAACATATATTGTTGTTCTTTTTATTCCAAATCGATCGTAAATTATAAAGATATTTTTTTCTAAGGTTTACACAAAAATGTGGGATAATCTTCAGTCTTATGATTTTTAGTGTGAAATTACAGGATCTTGGAGTACAAGAATTCATCAAAAAAGTTTATTGAATAACAAAAGCCTGAGGGTTTATGGTTTTGATTTGTTTTTCGGTGTAACTTTTTTTGAATTTGGTTGACATGTGAAATTGTTCGGAAAACGAGTCAAAATCAGCATATACTACAAAGGGAACTTTCTGTGATTGAAAATGTGTTTAAAATATTGTGTTGTCATTTTTAGGGTATTTTGATCTTTACCGATTCATTAATCGAAGAATCTTCGTGTATTGTAATCGTTCTTGGAGGGTAAGAAGAGTAGCAGTTGTGACAATAGTATCTGTTGCTGGCTTTTTGAATTTTTGATTGCTAAGTCATATACTCATATTGTTGACACGCCAATAATGATGCACTTCCCGCACCATCTCATTTTCCAGAAACCAAAAGAATGTATTGATTTTATCTTTCGATTGAGGACCTTGTTCTGAGGGAGCACACCTTTTTTAATATATCCCGCGACATTAACAGAAATTGATGGATATTTTTTCCAATTTGTCAATATCTTTTCGCGTTAGGAAATGCAATACAATCCCAATAAGATCGGCAGCATTGATTTAGTTTTTTGTCTATGATTAGGGATGCAATTCTGTTGATAGATAGCTATAGTGACTGCCCACTTATAACATCTTGATCATATTTTTAAGGATTAAAGGATTTCTTGTCAGCTTAAAAACTTTGGAAGGGGGTATTGATGATCTCCCATAGGTGATATTTTACAATGTGAATGTTAAAGCTACATAGATTTAAAAACCCATCCACTCCCGCTATTTTGAAAGTGAAAGTTTTCCAAATGTTTTGACCACTTTCATATAAATCATAAAGATACAGCGCAAGGTAAGTTACTAAGCCCACCCAATGGAGCTCTATCACATGTTCTCCCGTTTGCAATTGATTTTTCCATCAGGCAACGAAGAAACTAACCACAACTTTTGTCTGTCGATTTTCTCAAAGACAATTACACGGCCACAGTAGATAAAAAAACTTTCGGAATCATAACATGGTTTTCATCTATTATGACACTGGGTGGTAAATCTTTGAGAGCTGATAATTCTTTCCGAAATTTGAAAAGGGTGTCTTTGTCTCGAGGGGGTTCGCAAACATTATAATTTTGGAGTTCATCAAGAACGTCAGATTGTAAAGGGTAAAGAAATTTCCCTGTCAATAATTGTTTAAATGGCTTTATTCATCCGATAGTATCCTCGAAGACGCAATTTTGCCTTCTCTTTCAGCTCCTTAGATTATAATCTCTCTTGTCTCTGTCGGCCGCAAGTGGGTCTTTTTCGCTCTCTGTTCTGCTTAATGTTGTTCGGGACGCAATTCAGATATTCTAATAGTTTGCTTTAAAACGGAGAGTAACTTTGTAGCTGTCTTTATTATTGAGCGACAATTAAATGGACGCTCAGGGGAAGGGGACAGTCATTGCGCGCAACAAATCGCTGATTTGATAGTAAGCGTGAAATCGAAACACGCTTATAATCATCAGATTCTTTGTGAATTCTTCCTGGCGATCCAACCGTAGTCGCTGCCAAACGGCAAAATTCAGTTGATTTTGCCACAAACTGCATCGGAGGGTCACCATTTTTGGTACTTATCATTTCTATCCGCGTCTGAAACTTTGGAGCTTGTACGCTTCCAAAGATCGGGAAACCTTATGTGAAAGCTACCTTTCTCATTCACTCGAATTTCTTGAGTTACTAGACTAATCGGTTGAGTAGGATTAACAATCCAACTCTAAATTTCGCCATTTTCATGTATTCGAGCATCTTTTCTTTTATTTGATAAAAAAAATGACCACTTTGGTGCTATTACGAACTCTGAAAAAGGTAAACGGATTCCTCTTTCGCAGACGATAGAAAACACAACGAAACTGGAAAAAATTGGTTTAAAATCTATTCAGGGAAAGAGTAGGGTGGTAAACGTAGACTATAGCTCAAATTGGTTTAAGCATCGGGTGGAAATCCTTCAGATGCGATAAAATGTCTCCCGGTCATACAAACTTGAAGACATAACCAAAGAGTTTTCTAGTCAAATTGATGGTTTGAATTGAAGTCGATAAAAAATGGAAAAACACGAGACGATTCCAGACGGTATGAATTTGGTTTCCCGATATGAGTTTGGAAAATGCTTGCTTGGATGACACTGGGATGGCTTAGTGCGGGGATTTAGGAAGGCGAAAACGCGGTTGAGTTTACACCACAGAGAAATTTGGGGTGATTGAAAAGCTTATCAACCACCGGAAAATCGTAAACGGAAGAGGCTCTAAGCTAACTAGGTTTTATCCGATCCAAATGCCGAATGTGGTGAGTATTTTCCACGATTTTCGAAAAACCTAGTTTCAAAAAGCCTGAAACTTCCACATCACGAGCTCGATTTGGACTTTAAGATTGAGGGGAGAAACAACTCTAGCAAACTCGACAATCACGAGCAACAGTGGATTTGAGTAATAAAAAATAATTGTGAGAATTTAAGGAAATAGAAGAAGCACGAGCGAAGTAAACAATCCCAGTAGACCCATCCCTTACGTCAAAAAGCTGGAGCGAATGACTGCGAATTAACATGGGTAACATTAAGAAAATAACCGATTTAGGTGATCCTACGGAAGGGGGGAGCTACAACCAAAAGGTATGTGGATAATAAGCATCATCTCGATAGTATCAAATTGAATAGGGAAATGGAACAGTGACTTGGATATGGTTAACAAATGTGATCATAGCGGTCCACCGTACAACTGAGATCTAACGAACAAGGTACGTGATTCTGTAGTGCACACGAACACGACGTAAAACCAGTACGAATTTAGGTAGATACATGTTTCTTCCTCACGAAGATGGAACCAGGTCTATTTTCAGTGAGAGCTCAAAAAACATAGTTATAACGAATGGCAAATGATTGACATTTAAATACGTCATCGCCGATGGAATAGCGGTGAAAAGGTATACAACGCCAATCCGCAGCAAATGTTTGTTTCCGGCATAGCCCCAACGGACTCTTTCCGTTAGGCAACCCCGCAAGGGAGCTTGGTACTCTTCGACTAGTAGTACATTCAAATTGACTTTGGAACCCAAAGTTCCAGCGCCTTGGACCTTGCTCTTCAGCGAAACCGATGAAACATAACACACCTCCCATAGTGATCAGTGATAAAATTGTCAAAAAATCCACCGGACAACAATTATTTAACGACCAGATGGGGTGATGACTCGATTAAATATTCGATAACAAATACGGCGGTGATAAATCCAATCCAATCTAGTAGACTTGGAACATCCAAGCTGAATCATATAGGTTTGAGTATACGGAAGCAAAAGAATGCACGCTGAAAGAATATACACTCAGTACGTGTTAATCGGCGTCAAAGAAATGGGAATTTTCAGTTTAAATGAGCCATGTGTCTAAACAAGAAATTAATGTCAATTTCATAGATTTTCACGTAGAAATTATACCAACGACGAGTGCTTATCTAATAATAAAAGATGAGAAACCAAGCGCACCGCAAAATTATCCGAAATTCTAGAAGCGACCGAGGATCAAGGCGTACAAATTTCGACCTCAAACAAATATCTGAAAATCAGCGAATTTTTGGAAGGTGAAGTAGATCACCGAAATAAGCTAAGGAGAAAATACAGGACCGTTTGGAATGTGTTCTACAACTCCCAAGTCTGGACATTGCAGTGGTTCAGGCACTGGCGCAGTTGGAACCCGTGGAAAGTGGAGTTGGAGCTGTAGTCTCAATTCCCTCGGAGGTATGGCGATTGTAGGTGGAATGATAAGCGCAGCCAGCGTGGCTCTCGGAAAAGAGACTATGAAAAAGGTAGAAAAACACGAGAGCATCAAAAGAACTGCCGAGTCTAGTCTGAATACTGTAAAAGATCTCGTGTCCAATGCGTTGCAAGATGGGAGGTTGCACGACGGAATTTCCTACATTTAAGAGAAAGCGGGAATACAGGAATCACAAGGATGGAATCAAACACAGGACTAGAGTGATTCATCGAATCTGACAGTGAGAGAGAACAGAGATTGAGATGAGAGTGGGCAAGTTGGAATTGAGAAGGGAAAAAAACAGCATTAGAGGACAGTATCTAGAAGAGCCACCTTCCTACAGGGGCAATCAGCGAGAACTCGAAGCAAAAATCGAAAAACTAGAAGCAAAATTCAAAAATTTCAAGTGCAAAATCTGGGAAAACTGATAAAAGCATGAAGAGCATTTGATTTAAATTCTTTGAGGTATGACAAGAGAACTGAGATTCTAAGCCTCTCTTGTCGCGTGATTGCTAGTGAACTCTATACACAATTAGACATAAAAAAAAAATCCTTCAAGGAGAGAGGATTTTATTTTTTTAGCTTAACGTTCTCTTTGCGACGCTTATGTTAGTGCTAAAGCCTTCGCCAGTTTCTCGCCTTGCACGGATTATTCTTCAGGTGTATAGAAAAGATACGCAGCGTAAATCCACAATGTCACGATCATAATATGATTTATTAAAAAAAAATAACTGGACAATAAACTAGCAAAAAATTATTTAGCCCGAGCGATTTTTGGAATAAGGAGTTTCCGCATTGACAAGCTCGCGAAGAAGCCAGTGAGTAAAGATACAGCTAGAAAATTTTGCAAGCAGGCTTGTGGCAGATTTATCTGCCGGCTCCAAAGTAATTCACGAGCAAAATTTGATGCGAGTGTTCCAAACGAAGTTCATCATGCAGATTTGTTATTTCTACCACAAGATCGACCTGGAAAAGGACGAAGCTTTATAACTGCTCGAATGATGGTGATGTAGATAGCAGGTTCAGGAAGCAGAAACCTTTGAGCACCAGAGTTCGGAGGATGTTGCAAAGCTTTCGAGAAATTGCGCTGAAAAGGAGACATGACAAATTTGTTCCAAGGTGACCTGGTCGAGAATCATGGGAGAGGTCTCAAAAATTGATGGAAAAAGCAGAATGTAAACATTCGTAGAGGTGAGGATGAGCAACATCGAGCGCAGGCTATTGTTGAAAGATCAATAGAACTTCGCGGAAAGTATTGTTGGCTATCAGACGGCGCCAAGAAAATTTGGTGGAGCTAGGGTGAAAAGAATGTGAGATTCGACAGTGGTTTTGAGACTGCCAGACGTGATTGAAGCTATAAATGATGAAAAAACTAGGACTGATGGAATGAAGACCAAATAAGCGATTAAGAAAAAGAAGTCGGAGCTGAGAGTTCAGCTCCACAAAATGTGAAGAATGAAAACAGATTCAAAGCCAACGTAACACTAAGGTAATATACGAAGGGGAGAATCTGAAGGAGATTCAAGAAGGCGAGCAAAAGACGCTATTTTGAGTCTCAACACTTATGTAACGATAGTGTGGTTAGAAAACCAGGAGATCCAATTTGTATTATCTGAGTGAAGGTGCGCCAAGATAGCCTTGTAGGCAAGAGTTATTGGTTGTACCAAAGGGTACACAAAATCCGCTAAGCAATTGGTAGTGTAAAAAAGTATCCCAGCTGGAATTGATCCAGTTTTGGATTTATTTTTCTTTGGGGGTTGGGGTGAAAGAACTACTTAGATAGGAAGAGGAGGGTGGGGTAAAGTAGGGTGGTTGGTACGGGGCCTTGGAGTATGTTTATAGAAAGACGGTAGTCTTGATCCTCTAGTTATCGGGCTAAACCGATGTAGTACCTAATTATTAACCGCCGGAGAGAATCATGATTGGTTATCTTTTTCCCATTGGTGTTTCAACCTTTTTTGGTGCTGGATCCTTCTTGTATATGGTCTTTGCTCCAAGTCTCTAAATAGGAGAGTTTTTGCGATTCTGGTTGCGGGGTCTCATCGAAGAGATGAGCGAAGGCGGAGGCGGAAAATGTACGAATGTTGCCGAACAGAGGTTAGATTGGTTATTATCTATATTTTTACTAAATAAAAAAAAAAAAAAATGTGGGAGGAGTTTTGGGGATGGCGGGTTTAACAGAAGTTGCTGGTATCACTTATATAGGGAGGTGTGTACAGGGATTGCTGTGGATTTATTGGGGTGGGGGGTGTGTAGGGGGATTGCTGTGTATGAGATGTCTTGAAATTTACGTATAATGCTCAGAACAGGGATTGCTGTGGGTTGTAGTGAGAAGGGGGGTGTAGGGGGGTTAGTGTATAAAATTTTGCTTGACAAGATGAGAGAGGGTCTGAAAAGGCTTGAGTGGCTCAAATCCAAGACACTGGCTGTATTAATGGATTTTGGCCCAGAACTGAACCTTCCATCCTACTTTATTCGAAACTTGCAAAATGTAGGATTTGGCACATACTGATCGAAAAACTGCGAGATACTTTTGTGCAGGTGTATTTGATGCTTTATGGTGCAATTCTGGACATTTATACTTTTTAGTAATTTATAATTTGATCCATAGCACAAAGTCCTTCGGCCTGAAGCCAACGGAAAGACCTATTATGATGCTCTATAGTACAATTGGACCTATTTTTTCTTTTTACTTTTATATAAATTTAGCCAATCAGAATCGTAAGGGAGGAGCTTTTTTACCTCGGGAAATAGACACAACTTTCAATTCTCTATAGAAGATGCGCATATAAAAACTAGGCTCATTTCCCCCAGCAATCGGTATTGGTTCAAAAAAAATCACAGGGCTAAATATTACCAAGACTAAAACCCACGAACGTCCCAAAATATTATATATGGTCAAACTGTTACTTTATCCACTATTTTACCATTTTGGTGAACATTTTGGATTTTGGCTGCCATCCTAGATCTGAAGCAAGATATTAGTACAAATATTTCTTGGTAAGAGTTTCTGGTGGCCCTGGAAAAAAGTGTATGGATCTGTTCTCATATCAATTATTAATTTTTACCTAATATACTGTTTTTCAATATTTTATCTAGTTGGATAACATCATGAATATTGCTAGAATGCTGTATTTATTATTTTTTAACATCTTGAATGTGTTATAGAATGAAAAAAAGGAAACTACATTGTTGAATTAATTGATTCCATGCAAAACATGTAAAATGGGGAACATACTTGAAAAAAATTGACAACCTTTTTGGCTCGAACATAATTAACAACATCCTGTGGAGAATGAAAAATAAACATCCCCCAGGATGACATATGGCCCCTAAAGGCTAATTCTTGCACGATTTACTTGTTGCACGCTGACCATTGGACTTTAAACCTATGACCCCTACTTTGCCGGTGTGGCAAGAGATATGGTCCTCCGGGCTCACAGTCCGGGAACAATGGTGAACAATAGGGCAATCGATTCAATTGACTCTTTAAGCAACATTAGTTTCACGCTTTATTCCGTTGTCGTCTATGAAGCTCGGACTATGATACCTGCCGGACTATGATGTAAAAGGAGAAGAGTTCACCATTGCAGTCGGACTGTGAGTCCGGAGGACTATATCTCCTGCCACACCTGCTTGCAAGTGCTATGACTTGAATTCTTCAGATGAACTGACGGGCTCATCTCAATCGGTCCACGGCCCCTCTGCCCCGCCCTTCGGCTACGCCACTGATTAAAACAATACTAGTTCATTCACATTTAAACTACCATTTTGGAACTTGTCTATATTTAAATACAGCCTACCATTTCCTGTTTGTGCATCTTGAACTCCATCAAATATTAACAGCATCGGTAAGGACAAAATATTGTATATGAAATCTTAATGTTAAAAATATCTAATTTTAAACCATAGTAAAATAAGCATATAAGGAAGAAAATTGTTATCTTACAAATTAACATTTGAACAACAGCTGGCAAGATGTCATTTCATTTGTGGCATACACTTTTGATCTTGTTTTCGATCAAATCCATAGTTGCCACAGCAAACGACTCAATGGATGTATGTACCACAGAAGACACACAAGTTAATATTACATTTAACCCGGTTAGAATATTTTCAAACAAGGATTACACTCAAACTAATCCGACATTCAATTGCAGCATAGACCTTTATGCATTGGAAGGAAGTGGAACCTCAATAGAGCTACAACATTCAAGTAATGATAGTGTATATTCATACATGTATGTTGAGAGAGTAGACCATCCTGATGGTCAACATCTTAAGCAATTTGTTTTGCTGCCTTTGAACTCCAAACCTTGTATCCTGGTTGATAGATCTTATGCCTACAAACTATATTTCATAAATACTCAAGTAAGTCTGGAAGTTAGAAGTATGAACATTTCCATTCCAGAGTGTTCAAAATGTAACATGTATACATCATCTTTGCATGAGAGTACCGACCTTCCAAAATGCAACGCCACTGACTTTGATGTTGTTATATTCACATATAATAACAGGCCTGTTTTGAATTGCCCAACAGATTGCATATGTACTCTTGGTCATAGAATGTGGACAACCAGATGTAATAATCAAGAAATAGAATTTGCTGCCCTCATCATCTACAATGCAAATATTAAACAGTTATCATTTGTAGCTAGAGGTCTGAATGGTATCATACCAAATGCTTTCAGTGGACTCTTTGAATTAAAACAATTAGACTTACGTGCTAATAAGTTGGCTTCACTGCACAGCAGTGTGTTTGGTGGTCTGGCACAATTGGAGGAACTTGTCCTTGACAACAACAATTTAACTTCACTGCCTACAGGGCTCTTTCATGGTCTGGCTGAGTTGAGATGGCTTCTTTTGAACGATAATCACCTGACCACATTGCCTGTAATGATATTTCATAGTTTAGCTAAACTAAAGTGGCTTTCCTTAATGCATAATCAGTTGACATCTTTACCTGTAGGCCTATTCAGTGGTCTGACTCAGTTGACAAACCTTTTCCTTAGCCACAATAAACTGACATCATTTACGGTAGGTCTTTTTGATGGTTTACTTCAGGTACAGTTCTTACATGTTTACAAAAATCAGTTGATGTCATTGCCCATTGGTGTATTTTCTAATATGACAAAGATCTACTGGCTTTACCTGCAAAGCAACAAATTGACCTCATTACCTGCTGGTATATTCAATGGTCTGGCTCAGCTGCATACACTTTACCTTCAGAACAATCAACTTGCATCATTAGATGTTGGCGTATTTGATAACCTGGACAATTTGAACTCCCTTAACCTCCGTGACAATAAACTGATCTATTTACCTGTTGGTATTTTTGCTAACTTTAAACAGTTGGATACACTTTTCCTTGATAACAATAAGTTTGTGTCATTATATGATGGTGTGTTTGATGGTTTGGTTGTACTGAGGAAACTAGACCTTCAAGATAATTTGCTGAGGTCATTACCTGTAAATCTATTCCATTCTCTAGCCAATCTGGAAGAACTGCATCTCCAGAATAATTTTCTGACTATATTGCATGTGAATCAACTGACTGGGATTATTAGGTTGATTAAACTTACAGTTTATAATAACTGGTTGAGTTCCCTGCCAAAGCATGGATTCAAGGATATGCAATCTCTAAAAGAGTTGAATTTACATAGTAATTTATTACAGACATTGCCATATCAAATATTTGATTCATTGGTCAATGTAAAGATACTGAATATAGAGGAAAATCAAATTTCACATTTGCCCAATGCAACATTTAATCAAATGATTGCATTGCTGTATCTATATATGAGTCACAACAACCTCACCCAAATACCTACCAATGCCTTCCATTCATTAAGTGCATTGCTGTTCTTGAACATTTCTAACAATCACCTGTCAACTTTGCCACAATTCCACTCATTGGGTCATTTACAAATACTTGATCTCAGCAATAACAAATTGTCAAGTTTGAGTTCAGATGTATTTGTTTCTTTGCATGCCCTTAATTTCCTTTCAATGGATCATAACATGATAGCAGAGCTACCAATGGGAGTCTTTATGGATTTGTCTCAATTGCAAGTTCTTTACTTACACAATAACAGGTTGAAATATTTAACAACAGGTGTGCTCAGTCACCTAAGGAACCTATCGACTCTAAACATTGCATACAACCAATTATCAACTCTCACTCGTGGAACATTTTCTGGTTTACTTAAACTTAACAGCCTCAGAATCCAGCATAACAAACTTGACAGCTTATCAGAAAGAATTTTGGATGATTTAACATACTTAGAATTTATCAATTTCTCACACAATTCCATTATGGAAATTAGTAGTGAACTATTTATGGTCACTAAAAAAGTAGAAACGCTAGACTTAAGATCAAACTCTTTACATCTTATCACCAAATCATCACTTGCAGGATTACCAAATGCTGTGGTTTTGGTAGATGAAAGTGCCACATGTTGCTTTATAGAAAGCTCACAATGCTTTCCTCAATATCCACAATCTGCTTATCTCTCTTGCAAAAGAATGTTGGATGACATCCTACCAAGAATGTCTATGTGGATTCTAGGGTTGTTTGCTATTGTCTTCAATGGGTTGGTATTTTTCCTCCGCTGTAGAAGCAACTCTGACAAAGTTCAAGCATTACTGATATTACACCTATCCTTTTCAGATTTTCTAATGGGACTCAACATGGTATTGTTAGCAATTGCAGATGCCTATTATGCAGACTATTTCCCATCTTATTCAGATAAGTGGAGAAATGGCACTCTCTGTAAGCTAGCTAGCATGTTGTCAGTACTTTCAAGTGAAGTATCTGTGTTCCTTATTACATTGATCAGTTTTGACAGGTTTCAGGGGATCAGGTATCCCTTTAGCAGATATCGTTTAACACAAAAATCTACTAAAATTTGTTTAAGAATAATTTGGTCAATAGGGGTACTACTTTGTGTGATTCCAAATGCTCTCTCTGGTCTATTTCCTGACGTATTTGAAGTTTCTGAGGTTTGTGTTGGCATTCCTATTGTACGAAGACCAGTTAGCATAACAAACACGTCTTTGGTTGAAATTCAAGTAAATAGTGTGGATATAGTTGTTGAATATTATGCTAAGCCAAATCCGAACTTTTGGTTTCCCATAATTGTTCCAATATTTGTTGTGAAAAACGGCATAATATTCATTAATTCACATTTCACAACTACCAAAATAGTAGGCGATCAACTGGCGACATATTTTTCAATCATCATTTTCATTGGAATCAACCTTATTTGCTTCATACTTGTAGCAGTTCTTTACCTAAGTATTTTCAAAACTGCTAGAGACATATCAAAGAAAGCTGGACGAAAACAAGAAGAAAGGCAGGAAATGCGCATGGCTATGAAGATGTCAGTCATTGTCTTAACAGACTTCTTCACCTGGGTCCCTCTTCTGGTGACTTGTATCCTTGCCCAGTGCAAGGTCATCATAATTGAACCTGTCTTTTATGCCTGGACTGTTGCCTTCATATTACCAATTAATTCAGCTGTTAATCCTTTTCTGTACACGCTGTTAACACTTATTGAGCACAGAAGTAACTAGAGCAAGTTACACTGATAACAAATGTTATGTTTAATGCCCATAATGACTGTAAATAAACCCAAATGACCCTTGAACTTAATATCCTAACACTAATAACCTCCTTCACATTGTATCGAGAGAGCACGTGTGGGCTAGTGGAAAAGCGTAGGACTAGTGGACATTAGACCGTTGAAATCGTGATTTTGAGCCCCACTGTGGTCAACGCGTTTGTGTCCCTGGGCATGATACTTAATCTCAAATGCCTTGTCGACCCAAGCAAAATCTGGGGAACTGTTATGGGGAATACTACAATCGAAGTACTGATAGGATTGTGCGCTTGGCCGGCTGCCGGCCTAGGTGAGGCGAAACGATTGTGACGATTTCCTGAAGGCAGCGTAATAATAGTAGGCAATAGGCAACAGCGCTTTGTCTACTTGTGTAAAAGGCGCTATATAAATCTCATTATTATTATTATTTTCCAAGCGCAATCAAAGTCCATCAAGAAACGTGCAACAAGCATAATCCTATCCCTTCTACACTGTTAAAAAAATTTCCGTAAATTTACGGAAATTTCTGGCTGCAGTATTTCCAGACATTTTTAGGGTAAATTTACAGAAATTTCTGTCAATTAACGGAACTTTGACAGTAATTTTACAGAAATTTGTCTCATATTACGGAAAAAAATGTGTATTTTAACAGAAAAAAACAAAAAAAAGTCCGGAAATATTGCTGCCAGAATTTTTTGAAATATTTCCGTAAATTAACATTTTTTATGCTTTTTATTGTTATTGTTTTCTCAAACAGATTTTCCGTAAATTTACGGAAAATCTGTTTTCTTAATTTACGGAAATTTTTAACAGTGTATGAACCTATAGTTGGTTCATCACCTAATAGAGCAAACATATTTCGGTTTTGTTTATCCGCGGGTGAAAGTAATTTTGCTTTACACACAGCCTTCTTGTCACAAGGACGCGTCATGCGTACATCACGCACTGCGTCTGCTGCGGTAGTGTTGCTTGCAGCCATGCCCACACTATTTTATATCAAAATCACGGTGTTAAGAATCTTGCCTGTTTGGTGATGAACAATGTATGGTCATATAACATACAAAATTATAACTGAAGTGAAACTCTGGAAAGGTGATCAATTCAGGTGATTAGTATTTTAAGAAAATCAATAGTTATCTATGTAATATAGTTATATCTATTTTACAATACAATATTAATTGTAGCTGATCAAATTTAAAAACAAATGATTAAGGTTTTAATGGTATGTGGACCCATTTTTAGAAAGGCACATAATATACACATGAGCAGGCATCTATTTTGTCAATAAAGTTTAGCTTGTTGTTTGAGGTCTCATGTTGTTTTAGTTAGACCAAAGTTTTAAATCCGGTTTTGTCCCCGCTAACGGGGTGTGGCCGGATTCACCTCACACTCAGCAATACTGCTGTGTGAGAATTTGTTGGAGCAAAAGATAATTGACCGGATGCCCTTCCTGACGCCAATCCACAGTTTTCGGCGGTGGGCCTAGCCTTTGGGCAACCATGCCCACCTTGCAAGGCAGCATGTGCTGGATGGCCACCATTAACTCTCCAGAGCTGATGCCCTTGTAGGTAGATCTTCTTTTTCATTCTACCAGGGTAACCATCTACCCTCATCTGATTTCCTTAGAAACCTGATGGGGTGACGGTTTAGCCGCCGCCAACTCGGCCCTGGGACAGGTAGTACTGGTTACCAGGATACCAGTAGCAGGTCCTCATAGGAAACCTGACCTGACTAAATGTCTCATCACAAATTGCCCAAAGGATTTTAGAATGCAGAACACCACTACGTCTTGGAAAAAACAGTGTTTGGTGGTGAAGAGATTAGCTTCACTGGCGAGTAGTTACTGACAGGGAAGATCACAAGACGGTTCTCTACTTCTCGGCCGATCTAGGGTTTCCTTGCAGAAGTGGGGGCTACCTGAAGCAGATCAGGGCACTAACTGTGGTTGTGGAACAGCACCACAGACAATGGAACATCTCGTGGTCTGCCCACTGTTGGAGCAAGAACGCACAGACAAGTACATTGCAGAATTCAGTGAAGCTGTCAGACGTTGTACCCATCTCTGGCTGGATCATATTTGAGAACCACTGTGTTTGGACACGATAAGAAGAAGAACCATGGTGTAGGACAGTGGTCTTGTGTACTGATTGTAGCTTGAAGTTGTTGTCATTGTTGTTTTTTAACCCTCTGGGCATCTAAGCACTATTTTGATTGGTTACTTTGCAGGTAATATCAAGTACTAAGCAAATCAAAAATACTGTAAGTATGTTGGCGTGGTTTACACATTTGAGCACAGAGCACTATTTTGATTCGTTACTCAGAAGGCTATCATGTTGTGTCCCAGACAGATTGTATCATATGCGGTAGTGCCCATGGATTAATGACCATTTTTACCTTCACAAGTTACATATATCACAATATAAATTGGCAGTTGGCAGACATTTCTAGAAAATGGTGGAAACAAGTTTATACTTGTTATGCTTGATATGCATGAGAGTACACATGGATTGTATGGCAACAAATAGAGAAATATACTTTTGTAATTTTCTGTGCACATCATAGTGATAAAATACAAGAAACATTTAATTTTTTATTAAGAAAGGACACTCACTGTTACACCAATTTGTAAATTTGGGGATAATTACATGGGTCATCAATTTGGCAAACAGTTGGGATATATCATAACCTCTACC
>JAMKCH010015100.1:0-24687 GCA_023653785.1 Ophioderma brevispina | reverse complement strand
GGTTAAGAAGAGCAGAAGAAGAAAGAACGAGTTTCTTTACAGAAGAAAAACACATTCGAGTTCCTCGACTGTGTAGAAATTGCTGACCTAATTACTGATCAGGCTCGCACATGTGGTTGGTTGTAATTAGGGGTTTTATGTGTCCTGATAAACATAGAGATAAAACTAAATCCTGAACCTCATTTTGTTCTGTTTCTATTATTGCTCACAGATGGGCCCAAGGCTACAATGGCTCAAGAAGTAGCCTGCATCAACACACACACACTTTGTCTTAGATCGGTAGCAACATCAATTCATCGACAATCACCATTCATAAAGAGACGGTTTACCCTTCACCGGGGGAGGGCCTCGGAGCATTCACGTTGTGGGCCCCAGCAGCTAGTGGCGTTCTCAGCGCTCAGTATCACCCCCGCTATTTGTGGTATTGTTTTTTATCCTGATTTAGTGAGGCGGCTGTTTGTCAAGGTGTATAATTATCTTTTTTTTCTGTGACAACAGCAAAAGATCCAGGCTGACCTTAAGTGCATGACTGTACTTCATTTCATCATCAAGCTTGTTGTGTATAACTTTTAAGGTTGTACAACCTTAAAATGTGCCCTCAGAATCACAGCAAAAATTTTGCACACATTTAGATGCCATCATTTAATATAATGCTGGTGTTGCATGTAGCGATGCCAGGCCCGTACTACGTCAGGCTTTATTGGGGGGGGGGTGTGGAACATTGAAAAGTGGACTTTTTGGTAAGTGGACCTAACCCCCCTAAAGTGGTCCTTTTTTGGACTTTTGAACGTCTGATCGCCAAAATGTGCTTTCATTACAATTTCTTTAAACTTTTTTTTGGGAAAACCTTTTGATGCAAAAAATCAGCAAAAAGTGACCTTTTGCCCCTTTTGGAAATTTGGAGGTGACAGGCTGAGCGATGCAGGGCCGTACGCGTATTTATTTTGGGGGGTGCAGAAATTCGAAATGTGGAACTTTTTTTCCGAAAACGTGGACCTTTTTGGTAAAATTGAATCTAAGTCCACTAAATGGTGCTTTTTTGGACTTTTTTAACATTTCATCACCAAAAAGTGGACTTTTTTGTTAAATTTCGCTACATTTGACCTTTATATCAAAATATTCAACAAAAATTGGACCTTTTGCCCCTGTTGTGGAATTTGGGGTGCGACTGCACCTCCGCACCCCCCTGCGTATGGGCCTGAGCGATGCTTTATGACGTACCCCCAAACTTGGTCAAATTAAGTACTGTAAAATTGATATTTCCGCCGCGGTAATTTTTTGCGTTTCTGTAAATTTTTAACATTTTTTTGCTTGTTTTTAAATTCGCTCTTTCAGCTATCCTACATAGACCTACCACACAAATACACATTTTCGCGAGTTTTTAATTTCGCGCTAGCTCAGAATGCGCGAAAAGCGCGAAAAATGAATGTACGCGAAAATTTCCACTTTTACGATAATATCTTGCACTCCTCTACAAATTTGACCAGACAAAATAATGAAAGGAAGAGCAGGGAGTAGAGAACGCAGGGTCTTGGGCAAGGGGAAGAAATAAAGGGTAAATTAAAGTGCGAAAGGGAAGGTCGCGGGGGGAGAGATATGAGAGTCGGTTTAGTGGAATTAATTAAAATAAAGAGAAGGAGGCGAGAAAAATTTGGGTAGGAAAAGAAAAAGGTAGGGATTATTTGTAAGATGTGAGTGAAGGTGAAAGGTTTAAAGGAGGGGGTAACTGTGGGAGGGATGGTCATAGAGTACAATTGTTTAAACTTTGCAAACGTGGGATCACTCCATGCATGCTCGTAGTTTAGTGCGCCTCCTTAAACTACGCGCACATTTTGTGCGCAAAAAAATACAAGGCAATCAAAAGTATTGTTATGTGGGGGGTAAAATTTATGTACAGCAAGCGGTTTTTGCACATGTTATGACAGAAAATTACCGTATGACACACACACCGTAGAATATATATCCTATTTATTTTATTACTCTACTCGTTGGTGCATTCCTATCCCACAATGCATAGATTTGGAACAAATGATTTCCGGTAGGAAACCCAGGATCCCCGTATGCTGTACCTCTGTTTCTGACTTAATATCCTTGAGAAAAGCTGATTTTGATCTGTCATTTTGATCTTTTATCACAGTGTCCCATGGTTTGCCTCGGGGGCAAAAACAAATTGCCAATTATTCTTACATCAAATTTGCACTTTTTTAGGTATATCACAGTAACCATAAGTTCCATGACACTTGTGGTGTTTGGTCAATACAGATGCTGTGTCAAAGGGATGGGGCATGGGTATAATACATGGAAAAACACCAATACCAAAATGTTTATTAATTGATGATTTTGCACTAAGTTCATGATTTTTGTCCACTGCAAATTTATTTGCCCTTGTTCCACCATTCTATATGAATAGATATAAAACCCCCGGGTATTTTTATCCTTTCTCAATTTTGTACTAAGTGCTAGTTCTTGTGGGCTAATGAGTGTAAATGTTGGGTTTTGTATATGTCAGAATGACTTTGGAGTGACAGGAAGGAGATTTTTTTTTTTTAATTGCACTTTGATCGGTTGTAGACCTACTACCGAGAACGTTTTGAAGGTTTATGGACAACAAGCACAAAAAGAAAACTTCAAACCTTGTTTTGAACTAGCCGGCTATCTCCAAAACAAAAAAAAAAAAAAAAAAAAACAATAATCGTCCCCATAGGAAAACCAGCTTTGATTACTGTGGTGCACGACAGAACTTACCAATAAATCTCTCTTCATACATAAAGACGACGTCATCGGCTTATTCACTTCAGGTGGTGATTGGCATATATTGGTAACAGTTCCAATAGCAAAAAACCTGGGTGGAAAATTTGAGGCCTCCTCTCTGGAAATCCCCCCATGTCTCTTTAAAGCGGCACTGGCACTGGCACATTTTTCACAAATATGAAATTTCTTCAATTTTTTTTTTTTTTTTTTTTTTTTTTTTTTTTTTTTTTTTTTTTTTTTTTTTTTTTTTTTTTTTTTTTTTTTTTTTTTTTTTTTTTTTTTTTTTTTTTGGGTGTTTTTTTTTTTTTTTTTTTTTGCTCAAATGAAGTCTAGTACCATTGGAAGAACAGAGATATATTTTTCACATAAAAATAACATACCCAAAAACGTAGGGACATTGATTATGAGGAAAGACATCCAGGTATTCTTTTGCCAACTTTAAGTGTTCCATAATTTAATCAACAAATGTGTTCTATTGCTGAAGTTTTTGACTCGACTCAACTGTATTAAAACCACAAATTTAAAGGTTATAGACCGATCACAAACGTGTGGCATAGCTGAGAAACATGCATAGGGAGTGCGTGTTCTTGTGGTTAACGCTATTTTTCGTCGTCTGCTGAATTTAACGCCGCCGCGACGTGAATTATAAAATCGTTCTTTGTTTACCCATAAGAAAGCTGATCTGGTCTTAATCATTTGTGTGAGGGCGTTTGTATATAAAAGCTTACAACCTATGCAAAAATACGATTTTGAAAAATCTTGAGGTGACTATTTTTCAAAATGTGCCAGTGTCTCGTTCATAGCTGAAATTCCCAAAAACTGGGTGCCATGGGGGGTGGACTCGATCACACCCTCTGAGATAAACATTATAACCCAAATACTTAGATTAAGTTACAATGTTTTTCTTGATCATGTCTCTTTGTCTGTGAGGTGGTGCGTAACACTTGAATACAGCTGCATGGCCATATCTCACTCGCATTCTTACATTATCAGTGTTCTGCACCCCTGATTTTCACGCTAAGCTGTGGTAGTATTTGGAATGAAAGTTAAGAGGTTCACATTAGCAAACTCTAGAGGGAGGTGATCATGCAGTATCAAGCGATAGCACTAAATTGCTTCACTGTGTGGTTCCAATGAGAAAAGCACATAAATTGATCAAAAAACTTTTTTTATTAAAATTGGGTTCTTTTTTTATTTTATAAAGTTTGTAATGTTTGTTCATGAATATCCTATATACCAGGGTTTTATGGGTCGAAGGCACCCGTATAAGCACCAAAAGAACATTTTGTGGAAGAAGAAATCAACATTCCCATACAGGAAAGAATAGGAGGTCAATGAGGTCACATACAAAAGTGGACATGGATACATGTAATTACTTTTCAGTGAAAACACTTTCAGATTAAAATAATGAAAATACAAATATTTTTAATTTTTTGTAATAAAAATAAGTGGAGATAATTTAGATTTTTACAGCATTCCGATAAACCCGAGCTCCCGAGGGATTCACTCTTGAATGTGCACTCTCACGCAGTGGGAAACAACGTCCCGAGAGTGATTTTCACTCTTGGGATTTGACCACGAAAGGGGTATGGGCTCCAGTATCCTAGAACATCATTTCATCCCCCAAAAATAAGTTTGAAAAACTCCCTTCCGACGGCATTTTCACCGACATTTATGGAAAAGTCAGGAAAATTTGGGTGGCCTCATGGCGGACACAATGGGGAACCCAAAAGATCTAAAAAAATCAACTAAAACCTTATCAGTGCACCCAATTTGATAGTCAACCTGTTGACAGGTGCAGTGCTTAGGCCCATCATAAACCTTGACGAGGTTGTGCGCACGTTTGGCCATGAAGATAAGATGATTGTTTGGAAAGAGTTACTAGTGAATCGCTATAAAAAATCTTATATGAGTCCATGGTGTTTTATACAGTTTATTAGTAAAATTGGAAGTACTCTATTGTAGTCATGGTCGGGCTATAGGAGGTGAATAGGGATCAGAAAGTAAAGGGCCTACTCAGGGAATGTACGGATCAAATATGCTTCAATATCATGGCAGAAAATTGAAAGACTATTTGAAAAAAATAATAATTTTTTTGATATATGGCAAATACCAGGTTGCCGAAAAAAAACCTTATTGTTACCCTATGAAGTATGCATTAAATGCGGAAATTTGCTGTTTACTAGACTTCCTGATGTCACAGTCGAAATTAAAGACTTTCGAAGAGTGTGTTGTACTCAGATTTTTTTGTTAACTTTCAAATGGTTATACGAGACTGCCGCGGGGATGGATATGGTGGGGGGTCATGACTCATTTTAGGGGGTGGCTGGGGAGGGGTCATACTCTTTTTGGTGGGAGAATAACTTAGATTGTTTTCTTTCTTACACAGGTGGGTCAATCATTGGGGGGGGGGGGGTGTTAAAGAGGACCTTACCCATTTTTCTTTTGGGAAAAGATACAATTGTGAACATATTTTTGCTGGCTAGGGCTACAAATTGTAGAATCCACCTCGTTGTTCCTGATATATTTGCTCCAGTGCTTTACAGGCATTGGCTATTGCAAAAATTTTGGTTTTTTTTTTTTTTTAATTTTTTAGTTTTTTGAGTTTTGTAATTTTGTTATTAATTCAAATTAGGACAATTCTACTAAGAGGCTAAATGAGGACATAATACATCAACAGTGAGGCCGCGTTAAATGTAAACATTATGGCAGTTTTTATTACGGGACTCGATAGGTGCATCGGAAAAAATTGCACTGCGATCGCATTAAAAATTGTCACTTCTTGGAAAATTCACTTTCCCGATGGAAAATAGGAAATTTGGTCCCAAGAGTGAAACCACTCTTGGAAATAACAATCTCTAACAGAAATGATGATTTACAAAAGGTTACCCCTATAAACATAAAAAAATATATTTTGCAAAATTGGCAGTGTTAAGAAACATTAGTTGGAGTTACGGGCTATCAGGGACTCTTCTACATTGTCATGCTTATATTTTGCGTTACTCCTTTTTATATCATTTTCAATGGTTTACCATTTATCCTTTTCCAGTGCCACCGAGTTGTAACAAAACTCGACACAAAAGGATGGCAGGTATCTTTTCTTGGCCCGGGCGGGCCCATGATAAAGTTAGGGTAGAAGGGCAAAGTTGTCCCTTCTGGCTCAAAAAAAGCGGGATTATTAGAGGCCAAAATGAGGTTATGATTTACATCCCTAGGTCGTCGGGGAATTTCGACCAATTTCAGCCTAAATTGTGACAAATCAATGTTAAACTTGGCAATTCCATGAGCGACCATGTGTATTGCCAAGTTCAGACTTAATTAGAGCAAATTACCGAGATGAATTACAAATTTAGCCCCTTCTGTCGGGAATTGACTTGGGATAGTTGCCCCTCTGGATGCTTGGTACGCTTTAGGGGGTGAGATGTTTTATTACCCAATCTTTTAAAAATATAAGCAGAGTGGGGGAAATTTGGGGCTTAGGTTGGAAAGGGATACCCCCCCCCCTCCATGGTATTATGAGTCAAGGATAAGCAAACAACCAGTGATTGCATTCTTGTAGGGACTGGTCAACAGGAGGGAGAGTTACTTGTGCACAAATCCATACATAATTGGTTGTCAGTAGCGGTCACTTTTAATCCTACTGATTGGCATAAGGCGTGTATAATAGAACACAAAACCAGTGACCGTATGGGACTATTGAACAGGCAGATGAGAAGTACATCTTGCTGCCACGTGAGTATCAAAGTTATTAGGGTTTTAATTCCAACTTGCCATTTTCTATCAAACCTACTGATTGACATTAAAGCATGTAATGTATAATAGAACACAAAACAGTTGACAGTGTGGACTATTGAACAGGCAGATGAGAAGTACATCATGCTTGCAACGTGTTGAGTTAGTATCAAAGTTATTATGACTTAATTTAGAAAAATAATGGCACTAAATTTTAGGGAGTACATACAAAATATAAGAGAGACACAGGGTGGAAAGGAGGGAAATAGCATGGATCCTAAGCTTCGTAAGTGAATTCTAGCAGAGGTAGAACTAAGTAGAATCTCCTTAGATTGCCTTTATTCGTGCTTTAACAGAAAGGTCAAACTACCACATGATAGGAGAAGGAAAGAAAGAAACTGAATCACCACCCAAACAGAACAAGAGCTTAAGAAGCGACCTTGGTTCGAGCGTAAAGAAACAGGACGTGGAAGTTAACGATGCAGCAAGTTTGCAGGGCTTATTGGCGATTTGGCAGAAGATTTTGAAGCTGATTTTGATGGAGACTAAGAGCGTCTGTGCCAGTGTCACATTGTGGACGCAAGTGGTGACATTTCCTGTGGGTGTTGAAGGCGGGCAGCTGTTGAAAATTGACACCGAGACACAAGATGGTCAGGTATGTAGACTGTCCCGGAGTGGATCAAAATAGCAGTTAAGAAGCGGAAATGGGAGCCAAATGATTAAAGATTATGGGGTGATTGGTGATTTATATTTATTTTTTCTCTCAAATTAAATTAAATCAAAAAACTTAAAAACAAAAACATTTTTGACCATGCAGGCGTTGAAACTCTGAGAATTGGATTCAGCTGATGGGTAACTCTCCAGGGGGTAATAAAAAAGCTATTATTGTAGTTTTAAGTGAAGGACTGGTCTATAGGCCCCAAGGTATTCCAAATCACATTATCCCCCCTTCAAACCTATTTCCACCATTTCCTCCTGCTTTGGGGTTTTATATCAGGTGGGGGGGGGCAAGTCATAATTGTCCCGGTGTGTGTCAATTTTGGTCCAGTGCAAATAAGGCCTTTAAAGTTTTTTACACCAACGCCTTGAAAACTGAATAAGTATCAGCACATCAAATTTGCTTTCTTTCCCTTTCCCTTCAGTTTCCCTCCTCTTTGACTCTTCCCTCTTCTTTCCCTTGCTTCCAATCCTTTCCTTTCTCGTTTAAGCTCTTTTCATTCCCCCAGTTTTACTTGCCTTCCACCATTTACCTTGGCCTTCCCCCCAGTTGTATTTTACCTTGCCTTCCCCGGCAGCAGCTTGAGCTGAATTCCCAGTCAGACCCATCTGGGGGGAATGTGGCCTCACCCCCACTCCTATTATGCTACTGCCCTGCATTCAAAAGTTTCAAACGGCAAGCAACGTAGTAATGCTGTCAAGGAATTGATCACTAAAAAATGTCTACTTATTCCTTTCAAATAAGGGCACTGCGCAAGTGACTGTTCATATTTGTGTTCTTTATGCCATTATTGCCATAAAGTACAGGATATACCCACCTCGCTTTCCCTATACACAAGGTTGTATTTGCTACAAGTGACATAAAATGATACTGGTTTCTTTATTGCCCATTATTGATTTTACAAATGTGTTTATTTAAAGGGGTCCATTGTTCAGAACCAGCTACCACCTCTTCCAGGGAGTGTTCAAATCTGTTTCCAAGGAATTATCATCCCTGGAAGAGACAAGCCCATGTCGCCACTGCCTGATGAAGGTAGTAGTAAGATCAAACCCCGGGGTTAAATCCAGCATCCCCTATCTATCTGGCCGTCTATCCATCCGCCTGTCTTGAGTTAGCGGGAGATCAGTCAGTGTTCAGACACTGCATTCAAATTGTGCCCAGAGTACCAGGCTGGAACATTGGGATAGTATTAGGGTGGTAACCTACATCTTGTAGAAACCAACTAAATTATATGCACAGATATGACTCTCTAGTTGTACCGCTGAGGAGCATGACTAATATCCCTCCATAGGACAAGTTATTGTCATGATACCAATACCAAAAAGAACAGTTTAAATACCCCACATTGAAAACAAGCGCTGTTTTACGGAAAAAAAAAAAAAACATATGCAAGTAATGTTGCCAAAAACCACCTGGGTATCATTAAAAAACAGCAAGAGTAACAGTTTAGCCAAACAGGAGTGTTTTAAAGCTGTCTTGAAAATTTGGAAGATTTGTGCTTCCCTGATGTTTGTTGAAGATTGTTCAATAAGATGGTTTGCAGCTAAGCTCAATCACTAGTTACTCTGTGTTCTTGGAATTTGGAACATGGTAGTAAGAGGGGAAGGAACAGTAGAGGTAAGTCGACATGACAGAATAAGAGATTCTGAAAGATAAGCTGGAGTGGGATGCTCTCCTGAAAATAGGTATGCAATTCTAAAGGGAAAAAATGACTTAAAAATGTCACCAGAATATCGAAATCTTGTTTGTCAATTCAAGGCTCTTGAGTCTTTCGGTATGTATGTGATGTCTAAAATTTTCAGTACTTGGGGAAAGAAATAAACTCACATGTGGTTCAATTGTAATATCAACATCCATCGTGCTATTCCAATGACTTCATTTACCCTATGAAGAAGCAGCAACAAAATTGAGTAAATAATCTCTCATAGTAGAGATTGATTTATCGGAATGCCATGAAACACCCAGGCTTTATATCATTATCATTGTCATGGTTTGTCATAATGTAGTGCATATGACACCCATGCCTGACATGTCCTGACCATGGCTATTCCAGATTATTCATCTCCACACAGGAGGGCATACTCATTCCAGTTGTCCTTCCACAGGGGTATAAGGAATGCATCTGTAACGCCATAAATGTCACAGTGTCTTTGCACATTCTTATATTTAGCCTTGTAGGGTAATTTACCATTTTATAGCCTTAAAGTTCTCATGACACGGCTGAGTAGACATTTCATCTTTCTAATTTCTAGCATTTTCACATACCTCAACAGTACCCTGATCATATCGCAACACCGATTTTAAATGAACATCGGGAATTGTTAATTTCAGGATAAATATACCCAAACCTGACAGGGCCTTCTCCCGTTTTCCGCGAAACGCGTATCAAGACTGGAGTTGGATTTTACCCCTTTTTAAATGGACGTCAATACAAGTTGTAACCAAAGCTCACACGTGGGCTCCGCACCGCACACTCCAGATAGCTCTCCCTTGGTCGGTTTCTTGTCTGGGAACTTGAATAAAGCTATTCTGTTCTGATTCTCTTGTCACGGTACGGTCGCCGCTGGTGCACCCTTCGACAATACAGCGCATTCTTACGTATTTTAAGGCACCAAATCAAGAACTTATGCATATGATACAACACGTACGACACATCACGATCACTGTGTAACGTATGCAAGAAATACTGGCGCCGCGCACGTCCGTTCCACGATGACGATCATATCGTGTATCGCGTATTTGTTACGCGGACTCACGTTCTGGTCCGCTTGCCAGCGCGATAATCACGTTCATTTGGAATTTCCTGAAAGCTTTCCCACAACACTGATATTATGCCCCATTTTGATTAAATATACGTTTTTCTCATATTAACTGCTTCACGCAGATTTTACATTGATACCAATCACTGCAAGATGAAACATTTTTTGTGGTATTATAATATGTTGTAAAGCATAGTCCAGGGACCTTTAAAATGTTACAAAGTGATCAGTGGTGTACAATTTTGATGTGTTATTTGTTTATTTTTGTTACTTATGCAGAAATTAGATTAGCAATTATGCATGGTTCTGTTTATTTGATTAGCTGTTTCACACCTAACTAAACAGTGACATTTAACACTATGTGGCATTATTTTTTCATGAGAAACTGCTATTCAGTGTTGATTAATCGTGTCGTGCAGCAATGAAGCATAAGCGCACATGAGATCAGGAAGAATATTGCACCTTGTTTCTGTGATGCGTAATTCGTCAAAGTATGTTCCAAACCTCCGCGTATCTTGTTTTGGCTTACTTCGGTTTGCATCTTCTGTCCAATTAATTTTGATCCCACTGTTAGTTAAAAGATTGTGGCTTAAAGGCAGTTGAACGGTTTTAAACTACCGCCCCGGTTTTAACCGGGCGGTTAAAAAAACCGGTTAACCAATTGTTTTACCGGCGCATCTTTTGACCGCCCCAAAGTGGTCAAAACGTGGTCAACACCAAATGGTACTTTTAAAATGGAATTTTTTATTTTTTTTATGTAAATTAAAATTAATCATAGAGTTTTTTTTTACTTTTTTTAAAAAATACTTAAAACAACATTAATATCAATGAGGGAGTTGCTGGATTTCGTTCTCATATTAAGTGTTGGTACAATGATGTCATCGCATCTTTTTGGACTTAGTTCAATTTTTCTAATCCTCGACTCATTAAGTTATATTGATTTTTTGAGGTGGTGTTAGGGGAAGAGGGTATGTTTTGCAAGCATAAAACATTCTAGCAATCTTTTTTCCTCCAACATGCCTTGGTTTTATCATCTGTCTTTATACCAATGCAATTGAGCCTTTTGCTTGTTTGGGCTTTGGGTTGATCTTCAATCATGAGTACGTTTGAACTTTTGAGGTGACGCTGTTTGTTGGGAACTTCTTGGATTTCATCGTCATGTGCAGGAGCAGCACTGTCAGTGCTTTGCTTAACTGAGGCAGCTCAATTGGTTTCCTCAATGTTGCCTTTTTTGTCCAGCAACATGACCAGGACCTTTTTTGTCAAGTGAGTTTGTCAGTCTTTGCAGTTTTTGCACTGACTGAAGTATCGCAGTTTCTACAACAGGCTGAAGTTTTTCCAGTCTGCCTTCTCATAAGAAGCCCCCAAACAAGGACTCTTTGGATCTGCTACCTAAACATGATGAAGTTGATACCATAGGCTATATGGCGAGTTTTCAACTAGTTGATAATCTTTACAAGGATCATGTAGAATTGGCATCACCGAGTGCGTACCAGTCTGGGGGTGGGGGGGGGGGTGGGGGGGGGGGGGGGGGGGCGGGGGGGGGCGGAGAATCTATAAAATGGGGATGAAATAAGGGGAGAAGAGAAAAAGAGAATGTGAAAGAGAAAATGGGAAGGAGAAGGGGAAATAGAGAGAAAAAAATAAAAAACTTAAAAAAAGCAAAAAATAAAAAAAATAAAAAAAATGGAGGAGAAAGAAAGGAAAGGGGAAGGATAAATTAAGTGTGTTTGTGGGTGGCTCCGGTCTGGTTACGCGCCTGTCATCACAGATACTGACTTGATGGGAGGTCAGTAATGGATTAGATAAGAGCACATATGCAAATGCAATGGTGAGAAAATGTGTTAGTACGAAATGGCAGGAAGCAGTATGGAAGCTAGTCTGCAGGGATGATCAAATGGTAAAAAGGTGTGTGTGTACTAATGTGAATGCATTTTCTTTTATTGTAATTATTATGAATTAACTTTAAATTATTAAAAATACAATTTGACGCCTCTAATAGCACTCTTTCATAACCTTGTCACTGTTAATATGCAAGTTTCATGAGCATCTAGGTTTGACACGTGTTGCCCAGGGGGGTTAAACCAGTTTTGACCGTTTTAACATGGTTTAACCGCTTCACGTCAAATACCTTTTGACGCTAGAATCACCATCGCTTAAGGTGCAACAAGAATTTGAGGCCACCTAAATATTGTGTCCATAATATCAATTAGTAATAGTAATTTTACTTAGACACTCAATAGATTCTTACCTTGTGTTTGGGCTACAGAAATGTCTAAAAGATAGAACACAGGTGATTTTGAAATTTTCTTATAGTCAATGTACAACATAGGCGGAAGTTTGTATTTGCTCCTATATATTGTTTAAGAAATTAAACATTTTTGTACCAAAAAACTTTCCCCAGCTTAATACTTTCAATGGGGATATTTTTTATGGAAGCTTTACATCATAAAAAAAAGAGCAAAAATCCCCAGTATTCTTTTCTTTCGATTTTTTTGGGACACCTGATATGTGAAATCTCTCGTTGCACCTTTAATTGAATCAAAGATGACCATTATAAGTTTGCCTTTTCATTCATATTCAAGGATTATCATCTCACTATCCATCCAGAATTTCTTGCAGTGTTTAAAGAAGGGCAAACATTGAGATTTCTGTCTTTGTTTTTTATCCTAACCTGTCATCAGATTAGACAAAGTCCTACTACCAATACCACCCAAGATAATGTCCTCAAAGAAGCTCCGTCCCTGCTAGCCCTGCACAATCAGGCTTTCTGTTTGCTGACGGACAGACGGTTACTCACGACATCTGATGTGACGAGACGTGGGTGCAGGTGCTGATATAGCTGGAAGAGTGGTTGTCCGATCTCCTCCTTGGTGGGCTACTAACTATAGTAACTCGCCATTGCTGAAGCACTAAGGTATGGCAGTTAGTATTTGAGGATGGGTTCAAATTTTGCTGTTTCATTCTTTGGTAATTTTATTTTTGTTTTGACTTTTATAAAGCAGGTAGCCCTTGAGTCCCTACTGCTTGTGAACCCAACTCTAGCCATCATTTTGCAATTATAATTGATTGATTTGCATTTGTCAATATGCACGCACAGTTATTCAAGATGTTTCCAATGACTGATTAGGAAAGTAGGCAAGTTCTACAACCAATCAAGTGCAAATATCGAGAAATTCTATCTATCTAGCAGCGAGATGCTGTTCACCATCTTAGTGCCCAATGTCCCTGTCCGTCATTAAGTTGGGGATGCCAGATGGATCCCGCTTGATGTCTCGACTAATCACATCAATTTAGTTATTGGGGCGCAACGCCCTATTTGGGCATGGTAACCTCCAATCAAATGACATCTGTGACTGCTTGATCATTTGGGACATATACTCACAATAAAAATCTTTTATTCCTTAAGGTTATCTACATTTCTAATCTTTTTCACAATTATTGTATATATATGGTATTCCATGTTAAATGGATTTAATGAAAAAACATCAACATTGCAATGCATAACAATATTGGCTATATTTTTCAATAGATACATCCTAAAGTTCATAAAATTGTAAGTTTCAGTCATTCTACTTCTGTAATTTTTACCACCATTTGAAAGGATGTGTGTAAATTACCGCTGTTTTTTTGATCAGCAGAAACCCCAATCAATTCCTGTAAATTTCCCGCCCATATTCATAATGGATAGCATTGAATTTTTGGTATGTGGGACTTACGGGATACTTTATAAATCATAAAAAGAAAAAAAGATGCGATGTCTCTCATAGCCACAGCCACTCTCTCAATGCTGTCTTTCGCTATGTACGCGACTCACACACACAACATCTTTTTACTGTTCAACAAATGAAAGGATTTTCAATGTTGTCCTTCATTTTTTTGCCTGGTTTAGTCAATTATAGTTAATTTCATTAGTGTTTTTGGGAATGTTTCTTCTATACGGACATGGAACCACCTCTCAGATATTGTAACGCTACTCGCGTGTACGCGACTCACAAAAATGTACGCGACTAGCTACTAAAAAAATGTAAGAAAAACTTCCTTGCCACACTGAAGTTGCCCTTTTTTTTGTCTGAAAATTGCCTCAGGACAATACTGCCCTCTAGTGTTTCAGAAAATAATCTTAAAACAATGAACGGTCACAATCCCAGGCATATCAGACGCCCATTGTATCAGAATTATAGCTTGAAAGTTGTGATCTCAAATTCACCAAAGATGGAGAACGATTTCAATGTCCCATGGGACCCCTCAGGTACACCAGCCACACCACCTGATGATTCAACTACTGATTTGCAATATTCTCCAGGTAAGTGGCTACTGAAATGTCGTAATGGTTAAAGTCACCTGTAGGCTGTCTTTATAACGTATTTTAAATTAAATACGTAAAAAATTCTTGTTTAAATAGAATAATGCGAACATTGGTCCTATACATGTATAAGCATTGTTATTTTACTTTTTAATTACAGTTGCAGGAAAACAGCCTAATTGGAAACTGGGAGATTGGATCCAAGTCAATATGAGGCGTGCTGTATCCGCTCTGTGACAGAAACTATTTGGGGAGAGTGACAGAATTTGATTGCTTGGAAGGATGGGAGGTACTGGAAGGTGGCCAGAAAAGATGATAAGCATCTGGTACCATCTTAAAGATGTTGTTAAGATTCTGCAAGCTCCCTTGAGCCAGTCTCCAACAGGGGCAACTTCCATTCAAAGACTTTTTTTAACGGTTTAAAGATAGAATGTGTAACGCGACTCACAGTTGATGTAACATGACTCGCGCATTAATATCCACATTTTAAAATATCATTTAAATATCTTTCATTTAATGTTCACTTTTGGATTTATGTATATTGTATGTACTCTATCACCTGATGATATAAGCATCTTCACCAACCTATTTGTTTAAGGCAGGAGCTGAAGTAATTGAGCCTATATTGAGCATATTAGCAAGATGTATTTGTTTGTGTTGTGATTTATGACAATTACTTCCATTTGTAATGACATGGTTTTCCTTGATTGAAAGAAGTGTTATTTTACACTTTAACTTAAATTCCAGTTTAAAATATCAGCCAAATGATCTAGTAATGTCATTTTATACATCACCCAAAAATGTAACGGACTACCTTCTGGATGTTAATGGAATCACGCACTGATTTGGCAATTGTAAAAAAATAAATCAGTACACTTAAAGTTCACTTGTGGAATATAGTTATAGTATTATGTTATCATCTTATAATATGAAAAAGTTGGGCCACGTTCTAGTTTGGGAGAAAAGATGGAAATTAGTGGAAGGAAGCTATTTAAGTGTTGGTGCTTTTGGCTGTAAACGCGGACTCACAGCATATCAATTTTCATTGAAATTTGAACATAGTCGATTCACCGGTGTTTTGTTTGTGTGATTAGAGCATGGTTATAAAGTTACTTATAAAGAGGGGGGGGGGGGGGGGGGTGAACATGCATCATTAAATCTTTTATAATACACAGCATTGAGATGAATTTGTCATTTTTTGTCAAAAGTGTTGTAACTGCCGACTAACGTGGAGTTACCCATATAGAAAACGTCAATTTTGGCTCCAAATGTTTGTTGGTTACTCAAAATCAGAAGGTAGTTGAACTTGTAATTCCTTTCTCATATTCTTTTGCAGTAGTGTGAAATTTAGTATTGTAAAGAAGCACATTTTTAAATTTGATTTTCAGGGTCCATTCATGTTATGTGATTACGCAAAACCCCGGTGTTGCTGAGCTTCTTTCAGACACACACTTTGGCACCCTTTGTTGGCATGGATTTTCTGGCACCGGGAACCAGCATTGTGTGGGGTAAGAATCGAGATTGATGTGATGACAAAATATTTTTGGCCACACCTTTTCAAAACTGGGACACTCCAGGCAATAAAAATCCATGTGTATCACCAGACAGTTTCAGTTTTAAACGGCATTGTACATAGCCAATCAAGGAATATTGGCATTATTTGAGCAGAGAGTTGTCACAGAAGAATGGTAGAAGATTTTTTAATTTGCTCCTCATCGTGTTAAGGCATATCTACCAACAATACGATTTAAATGGAATTATTTCCCGATCTAGAGTTAAAAAGCTGAGAGCATTCAAACTGTGTGACCCACAAAAAAATTTGGGTTGTAGACTTTCAGAGACATCTGGATCACCATTTGTGACCACAAAAAGTCTGAGTGTAGCTATTCAGAACCTCGGTCATACTTGTTGACCCACAAAAATTCTGGGGTAGCTATTCAGAGGGACATCTGGATCACACTTGTGACCACAAACAATTTGAGTGTAGCTATCAGAGACCTCGGATATACTTGTGACCCACAAAAATTCGAGTGTAGCCTATAGAGACCTCTGGATCACACTTGTGACCCACAAAAATTCTGGGTGTAGCTATTCAGAGACCTCGGATCCACCACTTGTGACCACAAAATTTCTGAGTGTAGCTTTCAGGAGAGACCTCTGGATCACACTGGTGACCCACAAAAATTCTGGGGGTGTGTTGTAGCTATTCAGAGGACTTCTGGATCCGTGTGACCCACAAAAATTCTGAGGTTGTAGCCTATTCAGAGAGACCTTCTGGATCACACTTGTGACCCACAAAAATTCTGGGTGTGTAGCTATTCAGGAGACCTCTGGATCACACTTTGACCCACAAAAATTCTGAGTGTAGCCTATTCAGAGACCTGGATCATACTTGGACCCACAAAAATTCTGGGGGTAGCTATCAGAGGACATCTGGATCACACTTGTGACCACAATAAATCTGAGTGTAGCTATTCAGGACCTCTGGATCATTACTGTGACCCCACAAAATAATTATGAGGGTAGCTATTCAGAGCCTCGTATCACGGGGGACCCACAAAATTCTGGGTGAGCTTCAGAGGACCTCTGGATCACACTTGTGACCCACAAAATAGTCTGAGTTTAGCTCTTCAGAGACCTCTGGATAACCACTTGGACCCACAAAAATTAGGGGTAGTAGATATTCAGAGACCTCTGATCACACTTGTGGACCCACAAAAATATGAGTGTAGCATTCAGAGACTTTTGGATCACACTTGTGACCCACAAAAATTCTGGTGAGCTATCAGAGAACCTTGGATCACCTTGTGACCCAACAAAAAGTTTGGGTTGGGTGCATTCAGAGACTGTTGGCATCACATGTGACGCACAAAAATTCTGGGTGTAGCTATTCAGCGACCCTCTGATAAACACTTGTGACCACAAAAATTCTGAGTGTAGCTATCAGAGACCTTGGATCACACTGATGACCAACAAAAAAATTCTGAGTGTTGTCGCTATTCAGAGACTCGGATCACACGGGACCAACAAAAATTATGAGTGTAGCATCGAGACTGTGGATCACATTGTGACCCACAAAAAATTCTGGTGTAGATATAGAGACCTCTGATCACACTTGCTGACCCACAAATTCTGGGTGTAGATATTCGAGAACCTCGGATTCATATTGTGACCCACACAAAATCATGAGTGTAGTATCAGAGACTGGATCACACTGTGACCCACCAAAAATTCTGGTGTTGTAGCTATCAGAAGACATCAGGATTCACACTTGTGACCCCCAAAAATTCGGGCGGCGTAGATATTCGAGACCTTGGATCTATTGGACCCACAAAATTCTGGTTTCGCTATTCAGAGACCTTGGCTCACATATTGGGACCCAAAAATTCTGGGTGTAGCTATTCAGAGACCTCTGGATCAACACTGTGACCCACAAAAATTCTGGGTTGTTTTGCGAGTCAGAGACTGTTTGGACACATGGGACCCACAAAATTCCGGGTGTTTGTGTAGCTATTCAGAGACATATTGGATCACATGTGACCCACAAAAATGGAGTGTAGCCTTCAGGGCCTGTTGGATCACACTTGGACCACAAACCCTTCTGGGTGAGTTTAAGAGACTCTGGATCAAACTTGGACCCACAAATCCTGGGTGTAGCCTATTAAGCAGGGAAGGTTGGATCAATGGACCACAAAAACTCGGAGGGGTTCGGTAGCCATTCAAGGACCCTCTGGACTCACACTTGGACCACAAAAATTCGAGTGTAGTATTCAGAGACTATGGATTCACATTGATGCCCACAAAATCTGAGTGTAGCTATAAGAGACTTCTCGATCATATTGTGACCCACAAAACTTAGGGGGGTAGTATTCAGAGAACTCTGGATCACACTTGTGACCCACAAAAAATTCTGGGCTGTGTAGCTATTCAGAGGATCCTCTGGTCACACTTTATGACCCACAAAAATTCTGGTGTGTAGATATGAGACCTCTGGATCCAATGTGGAACCACAAAAATCTGGGTTTTGTGTAGCTATTAGAGATCCTCTTGGATCACACTTTGTGGACCCACAACAAATTCTGAAGTTGCAGCTATTCAGAGACCCTGGATCACACTTGTGACCCACAAAAAAAATTGGGTGCAGCTATTCAGCGACTGTTGGATCACATTGACCCTGAAAAATGGCAGTCTATAATCTTGGAAAGTTTTTTAAACGATTATGAGAGACATTGAGCTTCATATGACACTAGGGTGTGATGCGATTATGCATACTTTGAGATCACACGGCGGCGAGACTTTGATACGCACATATACTGTTCAAAAATCTTTTCCAGCGATTTACAAAGGCATAAAAATGCACTAAATTCTGTATAACCCAATGTTAAAGGCTGAATTCAACACAGTCACCATTGACCTAGGGTCTGTAAGTGGCTAACACCGATATATAAAGATAATGTTAATTTGTGGGTAAATTTGTTTATTCAGTCTGTGCGTCAGGATGGTAAAGTACAATTTGGAGCAGAGAAAAGCCAGACGATTGGGAGCGTATCTGTTTGGAAGACCTGCTAAGTTATTGTCCGTAGTCTAAAGTGGCACTGGGCACTGAGCCACATTTCACAAAAATGTGAAATTTCTTCAATTTGCTCTTCAAATGATAATCTAGGCCCTTGGAAGAAGGAGAGAACATTTTAACACATAAAAATACAACCAAAAAGATAGGCACATTAATAAGAGTATAACAGAAACCAGGTAATTGTGTAGGCAAATTATAAGTTTTCAATCAACAAGATATATTACATGAAGATCATTGAGACTGTTACTTCAATTTTGTGGAACATATTAAAACCACAAATGGTCACAGATGGATCAAACACGGGGCACGCCATGGGAAACTACTGCATACGGCATGGTTTTCTTGTATAAACGCCATTTCCGTCGTCTGCTGAATTAATGTCGCGCGATGGTTTTTTTGGTTTGCTGTAATTATAAAAAAAAATTTGATCTCTGTTTGTACCATAAGGCCGGCTGGTCTTATATCATTTCGGTGAGGGCTAATGTATATAAAAGCTTTACAACCATGCAAAAATATCATTGAAAAATCTGAGGGCGCACTATTTCAAATATGCCAGTGTCTCTTTAAGACCAGAGGGCCAATCAAGTAGGGAGTGGTGTCTAATCAAACTTTATTCATAAACCCCAATTAAAGGGGCATTTCGTCGATCCACAAACCTAGCCCCACGACCTACTCCAAAAATAGTTGAGATTTTATATCATCTGAAACGTTAGCCTTAGGAATCCATGTGTACCCTAATATGTAAGAAATTCACAATTTTGATTTTCTGGCCGTTTACGGACAGAAATTACAGCACAGTGGCCTATGAGTGACCGTGGGAAACAAGCATTGCTCATACCACAAAAACGCAAGATCGGGATCCACTCAAATTTCGTGAATGACGTTTCCTCAGTGATATCAGTCAACAATGACTTAAAACGAAGGTGTTGAAATGACGAAATGCACCTTCAAGTTTCACCCTCCCCTTCTAAGCCAGAAAAAATTATAACCAAAGGTCAGCAACTTAGATGATTATCCAAACAGCACCAGGGAAATTGGGATATTTCAGGGATTTCAGTTTTGTCACCCCTGAGTCTTTTCAAACTAAGGCGGAGTAATAGTACAGTTATGTTAAGACCCGCAGAGCTTACATGCCCTCAATAAGGACAAGTGTTTTAATGATTTGTTGCACCAATCCAAGGAAATCAAGGAAGAGTGAAATCAATCATTTACTGAAACGGTTAATAAACAATAAATCCAGAATTGATACATGAACAGTTGAGTAATTTGAGTACTGGAATAATACTAAGTACTTGAATAATATTGAGTGATTTGAGAGTACTTGCATTTATTGAGAGTACTTGAATAATGAGTAATTGGCTATCAAGATATCGTCTATTCACACTATGCTGGATGAGGCATTTAGTTTAATAGGTTGACTTGCAACAATAGCCGTAAAAAGATGGGCAAGCAATAGTCTTGTCCCACACACGCTAGATAAGGTCCCTGGCATAATGCACAGATGTTTGAACCCAATACAAATTGTTCATTTTGATTCTTAGAGCATTTCTAAGCAGCGTGGGGCTGCAACCCAAATTGGCAACTGCACAAGAGGGGCAGATGCAAGGCTATATTAACATGTAAAAAATTCAGGCCAAAAATCTATTGCGAGATCTTGCCATAAGGCTTACAAACGGGGTGATTTTGCATTGTTTATTAGCGCTTTTTCCTCTTATGCCAATCCTCCATACCATACCACAATTGTTAATGTAAACAACGTAATACATTTGCAACAAGAAATTTTGTAAAATTTACAGATAATGTAGTTAGTGGAATATTTAATCCAAATCAGTTGTAAAAGTGTGTCGCCGTTGAGAGTTGCTTTTTCTCTGGATGGTCATAAAAAATGAGGGGCTTTTCACACAGCTGTGAATACAGCCCTCTTGGGAACTGAATTTGTATATGCCTAACCATTATTCAAACAATCAACCATTTCAGTCATTCATCCAAAAGTATATAAATACTGATCGCAAGTACCATCAATTGCTATCATTCCAAACCAATTCTCATCGGCGTTTAATGATGCCTGTTCCTGGCTTGTCCATATGCCCACCAGCAGCTGTCGGGACATTGTCTGGCCCTGTTTTTACATGATAGATGGCCCACCAACTAGAGAGTCCAAGTATCGTGCAACATCGACCTTCATATTCACAAACGCCCGTCCTTTCAGATGTCTATGACGTGGAGGGCCGATTCCTCATCACAGGGTCTGATGACGGTAATCAATGTGTTTGTGGCCGATGCACGTCCCAGTGCTGAATTCAAAGTGGGGGACAAATGGTGAGATTCTCAAGTTTTCAAAGAGTTTCCATCAAATAATGATGAGTACACATATTAAGAGAGAAAAGAGAACAAAAATTAAGTTTTAACTTTCCAACTACCCTGGTGGCCAAACCCCATTTGGTGCTGAACAGGTGTTACGTCATGTGTTTTAAAAATTAAATCATTTTGAGCATCTCTAGGACAAATTTGATATTTTTTAATGTGTCCTGATCCCTCTGGTAATTCCCACCAAGAGATAGATAATTAAAAGGCCGAGGTCAGAAGGCAATTCTGATTCAACGCGCTTCAATGGGGACGCTTATCTGTTAAGCCCAAGCCCAGGTGACCTTAGAGCTTGACAAAATTTACTCCTCGTTGATTTTTGCCAGGGACCTCAGTTTAAAATGACACTTAGACATCCAAGAACATTGGATTGTGGTTGTTCAGGAAGGTTACCTTCACAAAGACCAGGGCACAAGTTTTTCAGATTTTCAAGTCGGCGTCCAAATCGCATGGCTATAGTATGTTAATATTTATTTATTATGGCGAGGGTGACGATTTTTAACACAGTGTGGTAGTGAACAGTGGTAATATTTTGGATTTGACCTCGGTAGGTGGAAACAGCGTCTCGAAAACTTGCTCATTTTATATTATTTGTAATCAGAAAACAGCGCTAATAAGTGTAATGGAACAGTCAAAGGCTTTGTTCATAACAGACTTGCAAAACTTTTTCTGTGGCTCGGCACCTGGGCGTAAACATGGAGACGATCATTTGTGGAGTTAAAACTTTCTTTACTAGTTTTCACACACTTTTTTTAAATATTTTATGTCCCCTTGTTCGTATGTTCTTAAAGAGGTGAAGTTGTTGTAGTCATAGCTATAGCCACCCACACAGAGGGCAAGCATGGCACGGTACTGTAAAGTATCTGTGAACAGCCTAACACCAACATGACATCTTACTGGAGCAAAAAGTGTTGTGCAGTTTGATTTACTACCAAAACATGAGGAAAGGGTAAAGCAGTGAGGGGGTCTTGTAAAGTTAGTGTAACAGCAACTCCAAAAAGACACATCTACATGACATCTTCTGGGAGTAAATAAATAGGTCATTTTTGATTTGATCAATCCCGAAAAGTAGATTGAGGAGGGCGGTGAAAATTATTGTAAACCTGAAGGTGAGGTAGGGTTCTCCTTTTAGGGCCTGCTATGGTATCATGGTAACCAGTACTACCTGTCCCATGGGCCGAGTTGTCGACAGCTAAACCATCATTTACCAATGGGTTCTAAGGGAAGTCTGATGAAATCGGAGGGTCGCGTGGGTACCCTGTTAGAATGAAAAAGAAGATCAGAGTTACTACAAGGCATAGCTCTGGAGACCAATGGCGACCATCCCAGTCACATGATGCCTTGCATGGTGGGCGTATTTGCCCATAAGGCTTAGGCCCACCGCCGAAAAAACCGAAAAAATGGGGATTGACGTCAGGAAGTAAATCCGGTCAAATACCTTTTGCTCCAATAAATCTTCACAAAGCAGTGTTGCTGAGTGTGAGATGTGTCCGGCCACCCTCACCTTAGCGGGGACCCAAAACTGGATTTCAAACTTTGGTTTAACGAACTTAACTAACCAATACCAACAAAATGACTTCTGCCCCACAACCCGAGGAAAGGGTAAGCATTGAGAAAGTGCTTCATTACCACTTGGGGTTGCTTTAAGCATTCCCACGGGAATTCAATTGTGTTTAAAGATGCTGTATGCCAAGGTTTTGTTGGCTTACTCATATTATAATGACCAACTGTGAAAAATCAAGTGTCGGTGGCTATACTCAGGGACAGGAAACCCTTTGACGAGCGCTTACTTCCTGCGTTCTTGGTTAGTACTGCAGAAAAATGGACTTACCTCTGAGTGGCCCCCTGAATCGAATCTGCTGTTACTGGGTCACCGACCACGCATCATATGCGCTAATAGCTCCACCCCCTTTTACAACCGTCGTACATGCTCGTCAAAGGGTTTCTGTCTCAAGTACTTAATCACTGGATGTTTCTCTCTTGAAAGAGTTGGGCATGTATGATTCCAACAACCACACACATCATAAAGTGCATGGTGCAAAACAAACATGACGTTACTCCTGAAAAATGATTCCAAGTTATGTTGCAATCACAAACCTTGGCTTCTTGTTGCTGAGCACTAAAACAGTTATACACCAGGGTGGGAGAGCGTGGCCTAGTTGCAGTGGTTAGGGTGCTTGTCTGTATCGCAAATATCCAGGGTACGAATCCCATTGGGGACATTATGGGATTTATCCAGAGGTACTCAATTCTGGATTTGATCTGTTATACCAGATAGTGAATTAAAGCTCCTCCATGGTACAACTTGGGAATCGGGCAAAGGATAATGAAAGCATCCCGTCCTTAGGAGGGGATGCCTGTCAGATTCGTGTACAGAGGAGTTAAACTGTAGATGTATTAGCAGCCAGTTTTGAAAATAAGAGTAGGGTGGAAAACCCTGACTGTTCCCAACCTGCCCCAGCCTAAAGAGGGTTCATGTTAGGGTGTCCTAATGGGTGCAGCAGCCCAGATCGCTTACCCAGCTCAATAATACTAAGCCATTGACTTACACAAACAAACTGATCACCCATGGTGGACCTCATTTTGGATGGGTTCCCCAAGGCGTACAATAGTTATTTCTTTCTCATTTCATATGTGATAATTATATTTATTAACTCCCTTGCCTATTTTTTTAGAACTACCAGACTACCTAGCCAGCAAGGAAGTCGACTTCCCAACGAGACGCCATATAAAAAGATGAACCTGAATATGTCCGTGCCCGTTTTCACACGGTCTGCTGCCTTGACATCAGGAGGGATTTTCTTCACAAAGGTCCTGAATCCAACAGAAATTGCTGCAGATGCACTCCCTAAAAACCACCTAAGAAGGTGAAAATTTAGCTTCTGATAATCACACTTAATTGTAACTCAAGGGGACTGTGTTCTTTGAGATTTAGGGCCAAAAGTTTTGCTCCAGGGAGCACATGGGGCCAGGACCATATGTTCCAAGAGCATAAATAGCTGGAAAAAAATATTCTAAGTCAAAATATTTCCAGGAGCATATTTAAATGACTCTGCTGGAGCATATGTGACTATGCTCTAAGCATAAAGAACCTTAATTACGGCATTTAGATTTTTTTTTAAATAAAAATCCATACGGAAAGCTCACAGTGGGCCCTCACTTATACTATCTTCAATCTGTCTCAATCATTTCCCATCTTCTACAGGCCCAACAGCAGGCATCTTAATGAGCCTCAAGCAGAGTTCCCCTCCCATGACCTTGCAGGTGCTCCATCCTCTTCTCATGCTATCGTCAGTGGCTCGGCATCGGCAGCCATGATGGGATGCTTAGCTCTGCGTGACCTGGACTCCTTAGATCAGCACTGGTGCGTAAACCGAGCACATAAGCTGCTTCACTGGTGGCGTTTACAGGATCGTTTCATCTAATGATGCGCAGTGGATGCGGACTTCTGGGTGTGGGGATGGAGTGATGATCCATGCTATAG